>CAUYRH010151467.1:0-11582 GCA_963574655.1 Perodicticus potto
TGTCGGGCCTTGGGGCCCTCTGAGTGGGGTGGGTTTTTCTGAGCTGCTCAGCATGTGGACAAGCTGCTGAGCAGCCCATGGGGTATACCAGTGTCTGTGCAAGTGCTCGTGCAGTGGGCACATCTCTCTGGTCTGGGCGCCTAGTAGCAGCCATGTGTGAGGCCCCAGTGTGTTGGGTGTGTGCGTGTGCAGTGGCCGTGTGGGTCACACTTGGTTTGTTTTCCTGGATCTGGTCCAGTATCCACGTGGGTATGGGGACAGCTCCTCCCCTTTTGTCTCTATCCCTGTGGGACCCAGGAGTGAGTGTTCCTAGGTGTGGTCTGCATCCCCACCAGAAAGAGGCCAGATGCTGCAGCACAGGCCCTGTGGACAGCAGCCCTGGGCAAGGCTGCTGTGGCCTTGGCTGGGAGCTGTGTCCTCGAGGGGCTCCTAGGGGCTGCAGGGAGGGCCAGAAAGAGGGGCTGTCTCCAGTCAAGCTCCCTCCTCTGCCCAGGGTGCCCCTGGCAAACGCCTGTTCTGGGCCGCCTGTGCAGATCCGCAAGGCCTGGATCAAGCGTGCGTGGGACCCGCTATTGACTCAGGCCTCAGAGCCTGACCTGACCCTTGGAAAGAACCATCACAGTCTCACAGGGGCCCAGGGAAGTGTTGGGAGCTTTATTTCCATGCTGTGTGCCCAGGAGGTATGTACATGAGTGGGTCGTGCACCCTCACAAGGGCAAGGGGCTTGCCGGGTGCAGAGCTCATTTACCCGGAGACATGGAGATGGTCTTCTGGGTGTAGTGGTTGTGCAGGCCCTCATGCATCACGGAGCACGAAAAGGGATTTCCTGACTGCCAACTGTCCCTGCTTACAGAGAGCTTGCTGTAGAGGAAGAAGGACCCGTCCGAGTCCTGCACGGCTGGGGTGGTCTTATAGTCGCTCTGGGGCCTGCCCTTGTGCTCCCACTCAACAAAAATATCCTCGGGGTAGAAGCCTTTGACCAGGCAGGTCAAGCTGACAGTAGACTGGGTCATCTCCTCCCGTGCTGGGCCCATGACGTACACGTGCGGCTCACGCACCTGCCCTGTGGGGACAGAGGTCAGGAGAGAGGTCACTCCAGGGCAGAGGGTGAGTGGGTTCCAGTTGCATGGTCATGGTGGGATGAAAGACCCTCCCTCCCTGCCTGCTGCTCCCACCTTTGGCTTTGGAGATGGTTTTGACGATGGGGGCTGGAAGGGCTTTGTTGACGACCTTGACCTTGAACTCCTTGCCCATCAGCCAGTCCTGGTGCAGGACAGGGAGGGTGCTGACCACACGGTATGTGCTGTTGAACTGCTGCTCCCGTGGCTGCGTCTGGGCTGTGCGCACCTCCACGTTGTCCACATACCAATTGAACTGGACTTCAGGTTCATCCTCGCTGACATCCACCACCACACATGTGACCTTGGGCGTCAGTGAGATCATGAGGGTGTCCTTGGGCTTTGGGGGGAAGATGTAGACAGATGGGCCTCCCACCACTTCACATGCTGGTGATGGGGAGACAGAGACAGATGGGTCAGCATCAGGATGGAGCCTGCCCTCAGTCTGGGGAGCTCCTCCCAGGGTCTAGTCCCCCACCCGGCCTGGGAGCAAGGGCTGGGCAAACTTACGTTGGCATGGTGGAGGGGGGTCGGTTTTGGGCACTGCAAAGAGAGGGGATGTTACAGGGGTCTGGAGGAGAGGGGCTGTCCAAACTAAGTGGGGTGAGTCTGGCCCTTGGGGTGGGCTAGGCCAGAGCAGGATCCTGAGCACAGCTATTGGCAGAACTGAACCCAGTGCCCCTTTGTGTGCCCAGGGGCATCCAGCCTGTGTGCACCCCATGCCTCTCCTGCAGTAGGGTTCCCCCAGGAGCCTCCCGCTGCCCAGGGCTGGGGCCACTCTGCTTCTCATGGCCGTTCTCTCACCAATGCGCTTGTCCACCTTGGTGCTGCTGGCCGGGTGGGCTACATTGCAGGTGAAGGTCTGGCTGGGCCAGCTGCTGGCTGGTACGGTCACCATGCTGCTGAGGGAGTAGAGCCCCGAGGACTGCAGGATGGCTGGGAAGGTGTGCACGCCGCTGGTCAGGGCGCCTGAGTTCCACGTCACGGTCACGGGCTCTGGGAAGTAGTTCTTGACCAGGCAGGCCATGGCCACTGTGGGGCTGGACGTACCCCGACTGCAGGGAGCCAGGGGGAAGACTGATGGGGCCGTGGTTTTGGCTGCGGGAGAGGAGGTGCGTGTGAGTGCAGCTGGCACTGGGCCCATGGGCCTCAGGTGTGTGTGTGGCTGGCCCTCCCTGCATGACCTCTGTCCCCTCCCTGCACCAGATGTGTCCCCTCTGCCGCTACAGGGCCTCATGCCATAGCCTCAGATGTTGGACGCATCCCTGGGCCCTGCTTGGTGACCACTGGGAGCGAGCAGAACCTGGGGCCTCTGGCCCTTCCTCATCTGCCCACCTCAGGCATGGCTCAGGGGGGTCTAACCCCTGTCCCTGCCCCTGCTCTGCTGTCCTTTGCATTCTTGATGGACTGGCAGCCCTGTTCTGCCCCAAGCCTGCTGTAGACCCTGACTGCATTGTCCCAACCTGGGTGGCTGCCATCCAGCCCCTCTACCAGGAACTGACCATAGCCTGCTCCCAGCCCGGCCCAGTGTCCTCTGAAGCTGGCTAGGGGCTGCGCCCTGCCCCTCCTAGTCAGGTGTCCTGCCTGGCTTGCTGACGTCCACTACTCATGGCCTTCCGCCCCTCCTAGCTTTCTAGTCTCTGGCCTGGGTAGGTCATCCCCTGGCCTTGCTAGCCACTTGTCCAAGGGCTCCCTTCACGCAGAGCCTAGCCCAGATCCCACCCCAAGCAACCCAAAGATCCCACCCCTCCCTGCGTGGTTCTGGCACACCATGCCCAGGGAGGCCCCTTTATCTCTCTGGTGCTGGCCCAGACGCACTGGGCTCTCAGTGCAGTTGGGTACTCACCTCACACCCCAAGGAAGCTGAACACCCCACTAGGCCACCCCTCTGTCCCTGTACCTCATGCTCTAACAGCCACTGCTCAGGCCCTCAGTGGGTTCCTTTGAGACCTGCTGCTCAGTCGCCCACCATGTGCCACCTCAACTCTCTGTCAGCATGTTCCCCCAACCTCTCCTGACCCCCTAGGAGTAGAGCAGGCCTCTCTCGAGAAGGCAGCCTGTCTTGTTCCTCCAGGAGCCCTCAGCCTGGGTACCTTTCTGCCGACGGTGGCCCTCAAGCACCTGGTCTCTGAAGCCAGCCCCCCACTCCAAGTGAACTGGGAGTCTAGGTTGGTGTCCCAATTCTCTCCCCTTCTCTATCAGGAGTGACTGACAGTCACCTACAGTCCCTCAGCCCTGGTCCCTTGAGCTCTGGGGAGCTACCTGGTATACCTCCTGACCCCCACATTCTCTGCCCACCCAGAGCTATTCTGCCATGATTCCTGAGCACTTGGGAGCTGCCCCCTACTCCTCCTGACTCCCACCTGCTCTGCTAACCTGCAGTTACTCTTCCCTGGTCCCTGAGCTCCTGAGAGCTGCTCCCTGTTCCTCCTGACTCCCACCTGCTCTGCCCACCTGAACCTGTTCTATCCTGAGCTTGGGGGGCTGCCCCTGTTTGTCCTGACTCCCACCTACTCTGCCCACCTGAACCTGTTCTATCCTGAGCTTGGGGTCCTGCCCCTGCTCATCCCTACTCTCACCTACTCTGCTTACCTGAACCTGCTCTGCCCTGGTCCCCTAAGCTATGGGAGGCTGCCCTCTGCTCCTCCTGACTCCCATCTGCTCTGCCCACCTGATCCTGCTCTGTCCTGGTCCCCTGAGCTCCAAGGAGGGCTTCCCCCTGCTTCTCCTGACTCCCACCTGCTCTGCCCACCTGAACCTGTTCTATCCTGAGCTTGGGGGGCTGCCCCTGTTTGTCCTGACT
Source organism: Perodicticus potto (assembly GCA_963574655.1). Taxonomy (NCBI): domain Eukaryota; kingdom Metazoa; phylum Chordata; class Mammalia; order Primates; family Lorisidae; genus Perodicticus; species Perodicticus potto. Next base: position 3,922 of record CAUYRH010151467.1, read on the forward strand.
CCCACCTGCTCTGCCCACCTGAACCTGTTCTGCCCTGGTCCCTGAGGTCCAAGGGGTTGCCACCTGCTCCTCCTGACTCTCACCTGCTCTGCCCACCCAGAGCTGCTCTGCCCTGGTCTCTGGAGCTACGGGGGCTGCCCCCTTCTCTTCCTGCTCCCATCTGCTCGGCCCACCTGAACCTGCTCTGCCCTGGTCCCCTGAGCTCCAGGAGGGCTTCCCCCTGCTTCTCCTGACTCCCACCTGCTCTGCCTACCTGAACCTGTTCTGCCCAGGTCCTCTGAGCTTGGGGGAGCTGCCCCCTGCTCGTCCTGACCCCCACCTGCTCTGCCCACCTAAACCTTTTCTGCTCAGGTTCCCTGAGGCCAGGGGGCTGTTCCATGCTCGTCCTGACTCCCACCTGCTCTGTCCGGGTCCCATGAGCTCCGGGAGGCTGCCCCTGCTCCTCCTGACCCTCACCTGCTCTGCCCACCCAGAGCTGCTCTGCCCTGGTCCCCTGAGCTATGGAACCCCCTGCTCCTCCTGACTCCCACCTGCTCTGCCCACCTGAACTTGCTCTGCCCAGGGTCCATGAGCTCAGGGGCTGCCCCTTTCTCCTCCTGACTCCCATCTGCTCTGCCCACCTGAACCTGCTCTGCCCTGGTCCCCTGAGCTCCAGGAGGGCTTCCCCCTGCTTCTCCTGACTCCCACCTGCTCTGCCCACCTGAACCTGTTCTGCCCAGATCCCCTGAGCTTGGGGGGCTGCCCCCAGCTCGTCCTGACTCCCACCTGCTCTGCCCACCTGAACCTGTTCTGCCCGGGTCCCCTGAGGCCGGGGGGCTGTCCCATACTCTTCCTGACTCGCACCTGCTCTGCTCTCGTCCCACGAGCTCCAGAAGGCTGCCCCCTGCTCCTCCTGACCCTCAACTGCTCTGCCCACCCAGAGCTGCTCTGCCCTGGTCCCCTGAGCTATGGAACCCCCTGCTCCTCCTGACTCCCACCTGCTCTGCCCACCTGAACCTGCTCTTCCCAGTGTCCATGAGCTCAGGGGCTGCCCCCTTCTCCTCCTGACTCCCATCTGCTCTGCCCACCTGAACCTGTTCTGCTCTGCGCTCTGGGGGTCTGCCCCTTGCTCTTCCTGACTGCCACCTGCTCTTCCCAACCGGAGTTGCTGTGCCTGGTCCCCTGAGCTCTGGGGTGGGGGGCAGCTGTCCTTTGTTCCTCTTGACTACCACCTGCTCTGTCCTGGTCCCCGGAGCTCTGGAGGGAGTGTCCCCTGCTCCTCCTGACTCCTACCTGCTTTGCCCACCTGAACCTGCTGTGTCCTTATCCTCCGAGCTCTGCGGGGCTGCACCCTGCTCCTGACTCCCATTGCTCTGCTCACCTGAACCTGCTCTGCCCAGGTCCCCTGAGCTATGGGAGCTGCCCCCTTTTCCTCCTGACTCCCACCTGCTCTGCCCACCTGAACCTGCTCTGCCCTGAGCTCTGGGGGTCTGCCCCTTGTTCCTGCTGACTCCCACCTGCTCTTCCCAACTGGAGCTACTCTGCCTGGTCTCCTGGGCTCCGAGGGACTGCCCCCTGCTAATACTGACTCCCACCTGCTCTGCTCACCTGAACCTGCTCTGCCCTGGTCCCCTGATCTTTGGGGGGAGTGTCCCCTGCTCCTCCTGACTTCCACCTGCTCTGCCTTGGTGCCCTGAGCTCAGGGTGCTGCCCCATGCTCCTCCTGACTCCCACTTGCTTTGTCCACCTGAACCTGCTCAGCCCTCATCCTCTGAGCTCCGGGGGGCTGCCCCCTGCTCCTGACTCCCACCTGCTCTGCTCACCTGAACCTGCTCTGCCCTGGTCCCCTGAACTCTGGGAGTGGTGGAGCTCTCTGGTCCTCCTGATTGCCCCTGCTCTGCTCACCTGGAGAGGCTCTGCCCTGGTCTCCTGAGCTCCGGGCAGTTGCACCCTAATTTTTCACCTCCCTCAACCAGAGTTGTGGCATGTCCCAGACCATGTGCACCCTCCTGCCCCTCTCAGCACCTTCTGCAGGTTTGAGCTTCATTCTTGGTCTCCTTTCTTTTCTGCTCTGCCTGTCCCTGGGCCACATGCTCCCCTTCATTTCCCTAGTCAGCTCTCCTCAGCAGAGCACCCTGTCCCTGGACTGCTTCCCTCCTGCGGCACTCCTGGATCCTGACACTCACCCCTCCTGCTCCACTGTCCAACTCAGAAGGCTCCCCTGGACTTCTGCCTCTCTGGTCCCCGTGGCTCTGCTCGGTCAGCCGCCCCTGCTTGTCCAACCCTCACAGCCTTCCCACAGCTCTCAGGCCTGTGCTCTTGACTCTCCTTTCTGCTGCTGGGCATCTGAACCCAGCTCTGGAGCTGTCCAGTCTCCCTGGGTCCTGTGCTACTCCTGCCAGCCCTGGGCCTTCCCTGTGCTGCTCCTGCCTCTTCTGCTGCTTGTGGCCTTGGCTGCAGCTGAGGACTCCGCAGCTGGCAGCCCTGCCCCTGCCCTGGACTCTGACTGCTCCTCCTCCCCTGTGCTGTGTCCCCAGCTCTGGCCATACTGCCCATCCTGGACCTCCTCTAGCTCCTCCCAGGGGCTCTGGCCATACTGCCCATCCTGGACCTCCTCCAGCTAGGTTCCCAGGGACTCTGTTCCCCAGCACAGAACAGCCAGGGGCCTGTCTGTCCAGGTGCCTCGATGCCCAGCGTGGTGGTCCCTGTTGTCTCATCAGCCTCTGTGGGCATGGGATGCCCCTGCCCTGGGTTGGTGCTGTGGCCTGGGAGCCATCCAATTACCCCACGCTGGCCCTGCCATCTGGGCTTGGGTCTCCCTGCCCTCCAATGGCAGCCTGCTGGGTGCTCGGGTCGGGGAGCGCCCACTGCTGCTGGGGATCCGGCCCCTCTCCTCTTGAGCCTTGGCTCCCTGCCAACCCACTCACCAAGATGGGGCTGATCTTGGGGGCGCCCAAGCCCTTCCTGCTCTGTCCTGGCCCATGGGTGTCCTCCGGGACCTGTGCTCTGTGGCTGCTGCTGTGGCTCCCTTGGAGATGGCAATGCTGGTCCCCAGAGGTGTGATCTCCACCCCCTCCCCAGCCCCTGCAGACTAAGAATGGGATTGAAACCTGTGGCATGGCTACTTTCTGAAGTTCCCTTTTTTTCTGTGGGTTTCTGTGTCAGACGGTGTGGGGGAGCCCAGAGGGCATGCACAGCCAAGGCCACTATATGTGGGCGCCCTGTACCCAGGGGAGAAAGTGGTGAGCCGGGCACCACGTGCTCTCTGACTCTCAGTCCTGGGGCTGCCTGCCCTGCCCCGCCAGCCTCCCTAGAGCCCAGGTCTCATTACCTGGGTCTTTTTCCTGAGCCCTCTGCCCCTCAGCGTGGTGGCTGCTTCTCCTTCATTCCTCTTCAGCCTGCCCTCCTTCATGTAGGGAGGAGGAGATGTGAACCGCCTGCTGGGCTAGGCTAGTGAGGGGGCTGGGATGGACAAGGGGAGAGACTGAGCTGGGCTCCCAGGTCACGGGCGGGGGGTTGGGGGCTTGAGTACTCAGGGAACAGGTGCTTGAGGGCCACTGTGGGCAGGAAGGTACCTGGGCCGGGGCTCCTGGAGGAACAAGACAGGCTGCCTTCTTGGGAGAGGCTCATTCTGCTCCTAGGGGGTCAGGGGAGGTGGGAGGCAGTTCTGACAGGGAGTGGGGGCAGCACAAGGTGGGTGATCCAGCAGTAAGTTACAGAGGGACCCTCTGAGGGCCTGAGCAGGAGCTGTCACAGCCTGAGGTGTGAGGATGGAGGGGCAGCCTGGTGGGGTTGCTCAGCTTCTTCTGGGTGGGTGGGTGGGGGCACCGAGAGCCCAGTGAGTCCAGGCCAGCACCAAAGGGATAAAGGGGCCTCCGTGGGTCTGGGGTGTGGGACCCCACAGGGAGGGGCATGAAGGGCAGGCACAAGGTTTACCTGTGCTGGGGATGGGCCTTGTGCTGAGCCCAGCAGGGATCTCGCCAGGAGGAAGGCTCTGGGGAGAGGGAGAGCCTGGATAGTCTGCTGCCAAGGTCAGAGGAAGGCAGTGGGCAAGTGGAGGGTGGTGGCTGCACTGCAGAGGATCTGGGCAGAGGGATTTGTCCAGGATGGTGTCTTGGGGACGGCTCCTGTGTGGGTCCCTGGAGGAGAGCATGTGGCTACTGAAGGGGAGCTCTGGGCACCTGTCACGGGAGTTTCTGAGACCTCCTGTCCCTCCCACTGCAAGTGACTCCATGAAATCACTGCCAGGTCCATGGCATCCCAGTTGCCTGAGCTGGCCCTCAAAGAGGAAGTGTTCAGGGAGCATGGGATCTGAACAGTTGGTTCCAGGGGGATCTCCACTCTACAGCCCTGGGATCCCAGTGACTCCTTCTGGGCTCCGGCTTCAATTTGGTTAAGTGGCTCATTACAGACTCAACCTCTCAGGCCGGGGTAGTACTGGGGAGTCCACACAGCCAGGACGCACCCCGAGGGCTGGGCCGGAGGCCTCTGTAGGCCATGGGGCTGCTGGTTCAAGACCACAGCTGTGGCTGCTGTGATACAGTACACATTGCATGGCTGAGACACCATGTCCTTGCTGTTCCCAGCTGGAGACCAGGGAGATTCTGGCCCAGGACCTGCTAACTCCTGATGGTAGCCCTTCATCTTCACATGGTGCTTTCCCTGGTGTGTGCGTGTCCTAGTGTCCCCTTTTTCTCCAGACGCCAGGGATATGGGGCCTGCCCTGCTCCAGTAGGGCTCCATCCAAACTTGATGTCACCGGCAAAGACTGGATTTCCACATAAGGACAGATGCTGACATCCTGGGGGTTAGGAATTCAGTACAGGGTCCCGCGGGGACACAGGTTGGCCTGTAACAGTCCACCCTCCTACCCCCTGAACTCAAGTTCTCCTTCATCCACACCAGCATCCTGAAGATTCCTGACCCTTCCCAGCCTCAGCTGTGAGTCCACAGTTTCATCTCCATGTCTCCAGAACCAGGTGTGCAGTAAAAGTCCTGTCTGTCTGCGGACCTGTGAGACCAGATAGCTATGTGCCTCTGAGATGCAAATAGTGGGACAGGCGTGGGGTGGACACCCCTCTCCAAAGGGGGAATTGGGAGGAAGGAAGGCGTTCTGGGTCCCAAGCACATCCAACACCCAGCAGGGAGAATCCCATTAGGTGCCAGACTCAAGACCCCTGCCTGGGGTGGTTCTTCTGTCCTCCTGGCCTCCTGGGGCGGCCCCTCTTTCAGGCCGGTGGCCGCATCCTGACAGCCTCCTTGTCTGTGCCTCTGACCTCAGTCTTCCTTTATTTTGTCTGCTTCCTGCCCCCAACCCAGGACTCCGTGTCTCCCAGGACCCCCACGTAATGGATATACCCTTTTACCCTACACTGTCTCCCATGACCCCATCCCCATGGATGTAGCCCTGCACCCTGCTTTCCTTCTCCAGGAGTACCTCCCCATTGATTTAGCCCTGCATTCCCCCTCTGTCTCCCAGGTTCCCCTCCCCATGGATATAGTCATGCACTTGCCTCTCCCAGTTCCCCATCCACATGGATTTAATCCAGTACCCCACTTTCTCTCTCTCCCGTAACCTCCCTCCTTGTACATATAGCCCTACAATCCACTCTTTGTTTCCCAGGCAAAGCCCTTCATGTGAGGTCATAGCTGTTGCCCCACATCCCCAAACAGGCAGCTCTGGGCATTTTGCTCAGGGCTTGCATTTGTAGGGCCTCATCTGCTAGCCCCAAGGCGGCATAAAGGGATGTGGGCCTTTGAAGCTGGCAATCTAGGATCTTCCCTTAGGACGGCAAGTGCCTCTTTGATCCAGAGGGTCTGTATGTAAGCCTTTTTTCTGCATAGGAAACATACTTATGAATTGCCCTAAAACACACAATGTGACATCCATTGTCCCCCACAAACTCCTCGCTGTGTTGTCTGTGGTGCTAGGGTGCAGTTCTCACAGCTAGCGTATTTGCCTAAAACTCCTGCAAACCTGCCTCTTGCACGCATGCTGTGTTTGTTTCCCACATCTTCACCAATTTCTTCAACAGAAAATCCAGGGAGCTGCCTTCTAGCATGACTTCCCCTTTTCACATTACATAAATGTCAGTTAATCCCTTGTAGATTACAAAAATCTCTCTAGTGGAAGCATGTGATGGCCCCAGGTGTGGCCAAGGGCCTGTCATATGACTGGGTGTTTATGTCCTTCCCAGCAGCAAACCACAGGCTATAACTCAGCTCCTCTGACATGTGGGCAAGGGCCCTCACACCTGCATGCTCCACAGCTCACCCGTGTCACCACAGCCTGGATGCCTGGATGTCCTCCTCTACCCTAGCACTCAGGGCAGAAACATCTGTTTCCAGTGGGTAGCAAAGAGGACACACACCCCTTCCCACATCCAGATCAAGGGCTTGACCCACCTGTTCTGATCCTGTGGAATTCACCACCAGCCATCTGCCTGGCCCAGATGACCACTCACTTCATTGTTTTGGTCCCGGAAATGTAGACTGAGGGCTCCCTGGAAGACCTGGGCAGAAGTTAGGTCACAGTCTCCAATCCCTGAAGGACTTTCAAGTGGTTAGCTCATCTCCAACCAAGGCCCTGGGTCTGTTCTTGGGATCATGGCACCGTCTGTACTTGCCAAGTTTATTGTGAAAGGCAGACTGGTCAGGATAAGACCCTAAAGGGAATTAGGGGAAAGAAAGAGAAAAGACATAGATTTCTCATATCATTGTACGGAAAAAGGCAAATTAAGGATCAGTGGATACATATTAATAATCAGACAAAAAGGAATTATGGGAAAATATATATATTCTCTTGGGTGCATAAATGTTTTCTCAGAATGATGCTGATGTCAGGAACTTTAAAAAAGTAGAACTGATAGATTTTCCCAAAGGAGAAAGAAATGAAATTTTTCTAAGGAAAAAACCAACATAAATATGAAAGAAATAAACACTGTAGGAAAGAGAACAACCCAAGAATCTAACACCAAAGAGTGTTTGTTTAGTCAGGGTCCTCTGAAGAAATAGAACTAATAGGATGTAGATGAGGACACAGATGTAGAGCATCAGTTCTCAAAGTGTGGGTTGGACCCACAGGAATTGGATTAAAGGGCTGTGACATTAGGAAGGTTGAGAACCACTGATTTAGAGGTTGATGTAGATGTAGAGAGTGATGGGATGTAGGAAGAAGGATACAGACTGATGTAGATGCAGGTGTAGGCATACAGACTGATGTAGAAGTAGGCATAGAGACTGATGCAGGCATAGGTGTAGAGACCGACACAGGTGCAGGCATAGAGACTGATGCAGGTGTAGGAATAGAGACTGATGTAGATGTAGGCATAGAGACTTGAAGATGTAGGTGTAGAGACTGATGTAGATGTAGGCATACAGACTGATGTAGGTGTAGGTGAAGGTGTAGCGACTGATGTAGATGGAGGTGTAGAGACTGATGTAGATGGGGGCATAGAGACTGATATAGAAGTAGGTGTAGAGACTGATGCTACACCTCCAAGGTGTACGAATAGAGACTGATGTAGGTGTAGGCATAGAGACTTGAAGATGTAGGCATACAGACTGATGTAGGTGTAGGTGAAGGTGTAGCGACTGATGTAGATGGAGGTGTAGAGACTGATGTAGATGGGGGCATAGAGACTGATATAGAAGTAGGTGTAGAGACTGATGCTACACCTCCA
>CAUYRH010151473.1:0-27609 GCA_963574655.1 Perodicticus potto
CTTGAGCCCAGGAGTTGGAGGTTACTGTGAGCTGTGATGCCACTGCACTCTACCCAGGGTGACAGCTTGAGGCTCTGTCTCAAAAAATAAAAATAAAAAATACATTAAATATGTGAATGTATAAATGTTTAACCCTTGCGGGAGTATTTGCATTTTAAAAGAGAAAGAGCAAAGATGAGAAATCTTAAAGACTATCTAATGGTAAAATTTCATGTCCTTTGACTGAAAAAAGGACATTTACTGACAACACTTCAGAAGGTGGCACCCAGAGTGCCCCCTAAACTAACCCCACAAAACTAACTAGAATTCTAGGAGCTAGGACTCAGAATTCTTCCTACTTCCATCCCAGCTAGAACTCCCATAAGAAAAGAAGTTAGTCCATTTCCAGGCAAGCAACCAGCTACTCATTGGATCCTAGTCTAGTCCAGGGGACTTTGCACTGTATGTGGCACAACCAGTGTGTTACAGGCTGCTGGCAGGCTGATGCCAGTAGATTCTTTCAGTCTCCAAGCTTCAGGCTCAGGAGAAAGAGGGTAAGGCAATGTACTGCTTCTTGGGTCATCCTGCCATCAGCCCTTAAGATCCTCTGGATACTTGCCTACCTCAAACCTCTGGCCTCTAAACCCATCTGCCGTCCTAGTGGGTGATGGCTCAGGTGAAGGGGAGAAGAAACAAGAAAAGGTAGAGTACAACCAACGAGGTCCCTGCCATGCCCAACCTAGGAATGGGGCTTAGGGTCATTCTCGCTGCCCATTCCCCTTCATGACCAGAACACACCTCTCCTCTGTCAATACAACCAAGGCTCAGTGATTCCTGGAAAGGCATACATCACTTGGGCAAGAACAGCCCATCCAACAGACACAGGGCACTCAAATGCAGCCTGCACAGCCACCATAAACAAGTGTTGTTGACCAATGACAAAAATGAGAAATCCAGAGGCTGAAGACCTAGTCCCCAGGGCTGGCTCCTCTTTCCCTAGGAAGGACTGTTAGGCAGGTTACTTAATCCACATCCCAGTTCTCTCATCTGCAAAGTGAGTTGTCATGAGTCTGGCAATTAAGCTGGTGAACTCATCCTAAAAAACGTGCTACATAATTCCTTGCCGAAAATCACTATGGTCACCTTCAAAGTACTCTTCTTGGGTAGAAGCTATGCACTGACACCAGTGCCCAGTCCATACTTCAAAGCAATTTTGGAACACTCTTTCTGGAATGACTGTTAGAGCTGTCCTTGTATGAGGTCTGACAATTAAGTTCTCAAACTTGCACTGTGATCTCACGTTGGCAGCACTGTACAGATAACTCAGTAAGGTTTAGTAACTTTGGTATATCAGTGTCTCACAGATATGTTTGTGTCAACATGTGCTGTTGTCTTGCTGGGTGGTGTTCTTTATTGTTGTTGCGTGGGATTTTTGTTTTTGTTTTTTTGAGACAGAGTCTCACTTTATTGCCCTCAGTAGAATGCCATGGCATCATAACTCACAGCAACCTCAAACTCTTGGGCTCAAGCGATTCTCTTGCCTCAGCATCCTGAGTAGGGACTACAGGTGCCCACCTCAACGCCTGGCTATTTTTAGAGGCATGGTCTCACTCTTGCTCAGGCTGGTCTCAACCTGTGAGCTCAGGCAATCCACCAGCCTCGGCCTCCCAGATGTTGTTGTGTGTTTTTGTGTGCTGTATGATGACAACTCTGACTATCATTCCAGAAAGAATTCCAAAATTGTTTGAAGGGTGGACTACGTTTGAAGGATATCAGGGCATAACTTCCCAAGGGGAGCACTTCAAAGGTGACCATAGTGATATTTAGCAAGCACGTATGTAGCACTTTTTCTAGGATGAGTTGTGAACTTGACTGTTAGACCTTATACAGGATTGGTCTGGGAATGAACATGAAGCATTTATAAAATGTAAAGCAAGGCTCAGCGCCTGTAGCTCAAGCGGCTAGGGCACCAGCCACATACACCAGAGCTGGCGGGTTCAAATCCAGCCAAGGCCTGCCAAACAACGACAACTACAACCAAAAAATAGCCGGGCATTGTGGCGGACGCCTGTAGTCCCAGCTACTTGGAAGGCTGAGGCAAGAGAATTGCTTGAGCCCAAGAATTAGAGGTTACTGTGAGCTGTGACCCCATGGCACTCTACTTAGGGAGACAGCTTGAGACTGTCTCAAAAAAAAAAAAATGCAAAGTAAGATATAAGTATTTCCTAAACTGTACTTTCAATGCTCAATATATACCTATACTTACCATCCCCTGCCACGGGTTCCCAAAAGCTGACAGGTATCTTACCAAGTACTTTGAAGACCACCTTCTGGCCCATGGGACCAGGTGGCAGACCCACACACATTTACACATTGCATAATGTATAAATATAGGTTTTATTAATAATGAGTGAAATCCCACAAATACAACTGGCATCTCTTTGTGATGAGAAGAATCTGTAGCAGGGTGAAGGCTGTACAGAGGAATGTGTATAGGAAATAGGCAGGAAAAGAGCCCTAGGGGAGGGGAAATCAGAAGCAGAATGAGCCTAGACCCACCAAAAAAGCCACACATGCTCTGGGTGTGTCTGCCACCTGATACCCAGGGCATGCTGCTCTGACAGCCAGGGGCCACCAGCTGATGGAAAAGGAAGGAGGGACATGGGCAAGAGATTTATTTATTTATTTATTGAGACAAGAGTCTCACTTTGTCGCCCTCAGTAGAGTGCCGGGCTTCATAGCTCACAGTAACCTCAGGCTCCTGGGCTCAAGCAATTCTCTTGTCTCAGCCTCCCGAGTAGCTGGGACTACAGGCACCCACCACAATGCCCAGCTGGTTTTAGAGATGAGATCTCACTCTGGCTCAGGCTGGTCTCGAACCTGTGAACTCAGGCAATCCACCCGCCTCAGCCTCCCAAGCGCTAGGATTACAGGCATGAGCCACCGTGCCTGGCCTTATGGACAGGAGTTTTAATGAGCAGCAAGCTTCCAGAGAAGGGATAGAGGAGTGAGAATGCCGGTGTGGAGCACAAAAGGAGGGCCGTGGGGTGGCAGTGGCCAAGGCCAACCTATGCCCATGCTTGTGCTTGTGTTGGGTCCTCAACTCCAGGGAGCTAGTTCCCTGTGCCACCCCTGGCTTGGGAGAGAGGGAAGACTGGGGAGTAGATACCAAAAGATCCTGGAGACACCCTGGGTAACACCACCCTCCTCCTTAGAGCCTCCTATCTAGAATCCCCAGGAGAAGGTTGGCACTACCATCCCCACCCCACGGCACCCCACCCCGTCACTCTTCCTATGTGCTGTAGAAGATGGTGAATGTGTACAGCTGAGATTGCCTGTTCGCATATGTGTGCCTGTCACTCTGGAGAGGAGGGCGCATTTTGGGACTGAGCGTCAGGAGCAGCAAAAAAGGAGGGTTGGGTCTTCCCCAACTCACCCACTGGAATAAAGTGCATTCTCCGGTTCCATTGGCAGGTGGGGGGGCAGCACAGACATTATTGCAGATGTGCACCAGGCCTTACCTCCCACAAAAGGTGCTGGGGAGGGGGCATCCCAAAGCCCCAGGCCTCTCTAATCCCCAGGATTGAGAGTGGTGACCCAGACAGAAAACCCAGCTTCTGTCCCAGCAGATTGTCCAAATCAGCCAGGGTCGAGGGGTGGGGAGGAGGAAGAGACTTCCAGAGTCTTTCCCTGCTCCATTCCCACATCCATAATGGGACTTACAGGGGACCCCACCAGGGCCCAGCCCTGGAACTCCAACTTTATAGCAGCCCAGTTTACAAACACTTGTGTGGTGGGGACCCCCACAGGGGGCCACTTTGGTCAGTTGTAAGTGGGATCCTGGAGAGCCTGGGGCTCCCAGGCAGACTACAAGGAGGCTGCTGAAGACAAGAAGGAGGGCGGCAGCTCCCAGTGGTCTTTGCATGCAGGTGGCGGAGAGAGTAGGGAGGAAGCTACGAACAGCATCAACTTGGAAAGACTCCTGGGCATGGTGGGATGGGCTGGACCCCCACTCCCAGGGCCCAGGCTGGAAGTACAGTCCAACCGCCAGCCTGTGGAGGACTGAGGGAGGGGAGGGCAGCTACACCAACAACCAGTGCCCAAGTCTACAAGGTTAAAACAGTCCCAAAGGGCTGGAGCCGGAGGCTTCCTGCCGCGAGGGCTGGGGCGCAGGCCAAGGGCAAGGTCTATCTCTCTGACTTGACCCGGTAACGGAGCACAAGGTATGCCAACAGCCTCAGGGCCAGGAAGAAGATGCCCAAGACCAGGAAGTCCATGTAGAGCTTGGCATCCTCCACATCCAGCGCTCGGAGGATGCTCTGTGGCTCCCGGAATGGGCAGCGTTCCTCTAAGCATGTCAGGTCTCCCCGCTCCATGCCATAGATTGTCAGGATCACGCCCTCAAAGCCATACCTAGGCAGGCACAGGCATCAGAACAGGATCCAGAGCACAGGGTCCCTGGTCCCTGGGCAAATCGCAGGAGTCTAGCTGCAGTGCTGCCACTCCTGGAGTCCAGCCAGGTGCCCCTGCCCAAAGAATAGTAGGACAGCACCAGACTTGGCATAACCCAGGAAGACCTGGGCACAGCCTCCTATAGCAAGGAACAGGGGCAACTGGGGAGGGAAGGGGCACTGACCTGACATAGGAGAGGTAGGAGCTCCATTGCAGGTAAGTGGGGATGGTCTTAAAGCTGACAAAGAAGCCGGAGAACAAGAGGACAGGGATGGCGGTAACTGGGCCCACAAAGGTGGCCACCTAGAAGGGAAGGGAGGGGGCCAGGACATCACAGGGGTGACCAGGACAGGCCCAGGACTGGGGTAGCCCCAGGGTTTCCCGAAGGTCTATCCTACCCCTTATACCAGCCCCTGCTTCCTCCTCCCGCAAGACCTCACCCTGCTTTGGAATCCCCACATGCCAGCCTTCCCACCTGCAGGGAGTTGGAGGCAGCTCCAATCAGCAGCCCCAGAGATTGGGCCACCAAGGCAGTGGCAGTGGCCAGGGCTGAGAAGAGCAGGAAGCGGCTGGTCTCAGCTGGCTGGCCTGTCATCCAGTACACGATGCTGCAGTATACCACCGGGCACACCACCTGGGGAGGGAGGGAGCACAGGCCGGGCAGTGGACTTCACACCAGGGGCACAATGGCAAAGACCCTCCACTGTACCCAAGCATGAACCTCTAGAACACCTATTCCCACAGCGCCCCCTGCCTGTCCTGCCTCTACATTCTTGCTCATGCTGTCCCCTAGATGGACACATGTTCCCTGACTATATGAACCTCACTCATCTTCTTGTCTCACCTCTTCCACTGGGCCCACTCTGAAGTACCAGTTCAGGCACTTCTCCTTCCTCTGAGCTCCTAAAGTCCTTCCCATAGAGATCAGTTTATTCTTTATATTATTAATTAACTAGCTCTCCATAGGAGAATGTTCTGTTCTCCCTACAAGACTAGTTTCCTGCATGGGGGTGTCCAACCAAGAGGCAGCCAGAGGCCAAGATACAGCCTGTCCTCTTTTCACTAAGCCAAGCGCTGTCATAGTGTAGTGTCCACCCTGAAGAAGGGCACCTTTTCTAATTTGCGCAAAGGTGCTCTATGGATTTATTGGTGGCACTGGGGCTTAGAACAGGGAGATGGGCTGGGCTCGGCGGCTCAAACCCGTAATCCCAGTACTTGGGAGGCCGAGGTGGGTGGATCACCTGAGCTCACAGGTTTGAGACCAGCCTAAACCAAAGCAAGACCCCGTCTCTAAAAAATAGCCAGGCATTGTGGCAGGTGCCTGTAGTCCCAGCTACTTGGGAGGCTGAGGCAAGAGAACCACTTAAGCCCAAGAGCTGGAGGTTGCTGTGAGCTGTGACACCATTGCACTCTACTGAGGGCAACAAAGTAAAACTCTGTCTCAAAAAAGAAAAAAAAAAAAACAACTGGGCAGCACCTTTGGCTCAGGGAGTAGGGCACCGACCCCACATACCAGGGGTGGTGGGTTCAAGCCTGGCCCCGGCCAAAACTGCAAATAAAATAAAATAAAATGTTTAAAAAAAGAAAGAAAGAAAAAGAACAGGGAGGTGGTGGCAATAAAAACAAAAACCAGCAAACATTTATTTGGCATTAGTATATGCCAAGCACTATTCTAACTACTTTACATATGTTAACTCAGTTAATTTTCATAAACAATCCTGAGGTAGATACTATTGTCATTCCATTTTCTAGATGGGGACACTGAAGGAAAGAGAGATTAGGTGACTCGCCCAACATTTTGCAGCTGGCAAGTAGCAGTAAGCCTCCAGGGCCTCCACTATTCTCTACTGCCTCTGATAAGACTTCTCCACTATTCTCTATTGCCTCTGATAAGACTTACAGACTCATTCATAGGGTCATTATTTTCATTATTCTTTCTTTCCTTTCTTTCCTTTTTTCCTTCCTTCCTTCCCTCCCTACCTCCTTCCTTCCTTCCTTCCTTCCTTCCTTTTTTCCTTCCAGACAGTCTCATGTGCTCACTCTGGCAGCACATATACTAAAAGTGAGACAGAGTCTCATTCTGTCACCCTGGGTAGAGTCCCATGGCATCAAAGCCCACAGGAGCCTCAAACTCCTGGGCTTAAGCAATCCTCCTGTCTCAGCCTCCTGAGAAGCTGGGATTACAGGCACCTGCCATAATGTGCAGCTAATTTTTCTTTTTTTCTTTTCTTTCTTTTTTTTTAGTAGGAATGGGGTCTCACTCTTGCTCAGGCTGGACTTGAACTCCTGAGCTCAGGCAATCCACCTGCCTAGGCCTCCCAGAATGTTAGGATTACAGGCGTGAGCCACTGTGCCTGGCCATCATTTTTTGTTTGTTGCCATGAAAACATAAGTCCCACAAGGTCAGTCTAGTTTGCTGCTATGTGACCTGGTACAGAGCCTGGTGTGTGGTAAGTACTCACCACGTATTTCCTAAGTGAGAAGAAGGAAAAGAATGTGAGGAAAGTGACAAGGTTGAGGGAGGCAAGCAAACAAGGAGGGAGGGGGCAAGGCAAGGTGGAGGCAGGAGGCAGGGCGGAGGAAGAGGCTCACCTGAAAGGGCACATCAGCCATGGTCTTGGCCAGGTAGTACGCTTTGAGGCTGTACCAGTAGTTGAGGTGCTCCCTCATGAAGACTGCCATCTCTAAGGGGACTGAGGACACAAGCTGATTAGGCCCACGCAGCTGGCCGCCACCCTGGCACCTGCCCCGTACTCCAGCACCCACGCCCATGCCCCGTGCCCAGAGTAGCTCAGCTCACAGGTGAGCACAGTTGGCATAAGGGCAGCAAACATGAGGAACAGCATGGAGAAGAAGAGGCAGCCGGTGTTGTTGAAGACCTTGCTGGCATCATCGCCGATGTGCAGGTAGAGGAGACCGATGAGCACGCCGATCACCACGTGGGACACGAACCGCAGGTGAGTCAGGACCTGTGGGGAGGGCATCGCCGAGACAGGGGATGCGTCACAGGCCAGGGAAGGGCAGGCCTGGAGCAGGAACTCAGAGCTGCTCTCACAGGCACATAGACCCTCAGGTGCATTGGGGGAGTGTTGTGGAGGGAGGGTCCCCATTCCCACCCCAGCTGCTTGGATCCTACAGCCCACAAAGCCAGGCCCATGCCAGCCTCCTCTCGCACAACTTGACGCCTCACCGTGTCCCTGAGGATGGACAAGAAGGTCCTCTTGAAGAGGATGCAGAACTGTGTGAGGGTGCTGGTGGCAAAGGTGTGGCTTTCAATGGGATCCACTTCCTGGGAAGAAGAAGTAATCAGGTGAGCGTACCCCACCAGCCACAGCCCACCCAGCTCAGCGAATGGGAAAACCCCCAGGGCAGGGGTCTCCAGCTCTACAGAAGGAGAATCTTCCACCATGAACTTGTGTACCTGGAAGCTGAGCTTAGGGGTGTGAATAGGACCAAAATTCAGAGACACAAGGAAGGGGCAAAAAACTCGGGAGGAAGGAGGTGGAAAGAGAGTCACAGACACCTGTGGTGGCCAATGGTACATCAGTCACTTCTTTAACCCATTAGTTTAAGACATTAAGGGTGGCACCTGTGGCTCAAAGGAGTAGAGCGCCAGACCCATAGGCCAGAGGTGGTGGGTTCAAACCCAGCCCTGGCCAAAACAAAACAAAAAATTTAAGACATTAACCCTAGGCTATAATTTTTTTATATCACACATTTCACAATAGCATTGTGTAACAATGATAATGATGACAACAATAACGATAATAACTGACCTTGCTGGTTTTCAAGAGTCCGAGTCAGTATCTCATTTAAGGAAGAGCAAGAGCACTGGGCACACACCTGCTCTACCAGCTGCAGGACTAAGAGCTTTCCATGATTATCTAATTAGTCCCCCCAATAACCCTGTGAGGTAGTACCATCATCATCTCCAATTTAGAGATGACAGTAAGCTACACTGGTCACTAGGCCAGGGACAGTCTTGGTCTTGCTTACCAGATGGGCACTGTGCCAGCACTGAGGATAACACATTATAGATACTCAACAAGAATTTGCTGAATGAATAAATGAATGAGGAAACTGAAGTTCAAAGAAATTAATAACATGCCTAAAGTCACACAGCAGTTAACAGTAGTCCAATCCCAAGTCCGAGGTTCTTCCTAATAACCCTAATTGTGATGCCTCTGTCCCTGGTTTAGCCTCCCCTCCCCCACTCTGCCTTCTCTGCTCTCTTTACCCCTACTCACTGGAGGGCAAGGGGGGCAGGAGGCAGGGACCTCGTTCTTCTCAGGGCTGCTCTTCTTCTCAGCCATGGCGCAGAGCCCATTCTGCACAGCCCTGAACAGCATGGGGTTCAGGTCTCCATACTCGCCAGAGGCCACCTCGATGACTGGGGACACAGAGCGAAGTGCTCAGCTAAGATTCACCCTTACTTGCCAAGGACACATAAGCCCCTCCTTGGGTGTGTGGGGAAGGCAGATGGCAGATCTCCTGAGTATAGGAACCAAGCCCTAAGTGTGGGCACCGCTGCATCCCAGCCCCTCCAACAGCCCCCACTTACTGAAGTCAGCCGGGTTGTGGTAGGTGGGGCAGTGCAAGCCGAGCCCCTTCAGATAGGGGATCAGGTTGGTGACCACGCCTTTGAAGATGCACTGCCCCTGGCTCAGGATGTAGAGCTGCAACAGAAAAAGGAGGGTGAGGAAGATACACCCACCAGGGCAGGTAGAGACCCGGCCAGCCCTTCCGTCCCTCCATCTCGGGCCGATCTTCTCTGAGGCCTGGAGACACTCACTTTGTCAAACATCTCAAAGAGTTTGGCACTGGGCTGGTGGATGGTGCAGATGATGGTACGGCCCCCCTGTGCCAGGGACTTCATGAGGGACACCACTTGGAAACAGGAGGCGCTGTCCAGACCGCTGTCCAGAGAGAGGCCATGAGGGGGCCCAGTGAGGTGAGCAGAGCCAAGAGAAGGGAGTGTTTGGGGTGGGGCAGCTGCTGTGAAGGGGATGGAGGGGGCAGGAAGAGGTCACTCTGGCCACCACCACATTCCATTTCCCCTCCCACAATATCCTATCCAGTTCAGGCCCTTGACGGTAGCCAGAAGCTCAGAGCACTGTTCAATTTAACAAGCATATTTATTTATCTGAGACAGGATCTAAGTCTGTTTCCCAGGCTGGTGTACAGTGGCAAGATCACAGCTGCTCGCAACCTCAAACTCCTGGGCTCAAGTGATCCTCCCACTTCAGCCTCCTAAGTAGGTGGGACTACAGACATGCACCATGGCTAATTTTCTTATTTTTTCTATAGGCGGGGCCTCCCTAAGCCCTGGGATTACAGGCATGAGCTCCTACACCTAGCCTAACAAGCGTATATTAAGTGCCTGGTGTATGCCAGCCAGTGAGATTACAATGATGCATAAATACAACATAGACTCTGGTCTGAAGGGAGAGATAGATAGCAATTTTTTTTTCTTTTTTTCTTTTATATATATATTTTTTAGAGACAGAGTCTCACTTTGTCACCCTCGGTAGAGTGCCGAGGCATCACACTCACAGCAACCTCCAGCTCTTGGGCTTAGGTGATTCTCTTGCCTCAGCCTCCCAAGTAGCTGGGACTACAGGCGCCTGCCACACCGCCCAGCTATTTTCTGTTGCAGTTTGGCCGGGGCTGGGTTTGAACCCACCACCCTCGGTATATGGGGCCGGCACCCTACTGACTGAGCCACAGGCACCGCCCAAGCAATTTTAAGTAATGTAGAAAGTGCTGTAGCACTTCTGGGCGAGAAGGGGAGGATTCGGCTTTACTGTAGCAGGGTGTTGGAGGGTAGTCCGAGAAGGTTCCTGAGTGAGTCTGGAAGGAGGAGGAACTAAGCCAGGTGAATGTGGAAGGGGAGACATGGACGTGAAGGGCACTCCAGCAGAAGACACAGCATGAGCAAAGCTTGGAGGCATGAAACACGTGGCTTGAGCAGGGAATTACAAGCAACTCAGTATTATTAGAGCATAAAATACAAGACATGAGGTTGAAGAAGTAGGTTTATACCAGGACCTTGTAAGTCACCTGACTTTGTTCTGAGGACAAATGAGAATCATTGCATATTTTTAAGAAGGAGAATTAGAGCCAGGCTCAGCGGCTCACACTTGTAATCCTGACACTCTGGGAGGTCACGGCAGGTGGATTGCTTGATTGAGCTCAGAAGTTCGAGACCAGGCTGAGCAAGAGCGAAATCCTGTCTTTACTAAAAATAGTAAAACTAGCCAAGTGTTGTGGTGGGCACTTTTAGTCCCAGGTACTCGGGAGGCTGAGGCAAGAGGATTGCTTAAGGCCAAGAGTTCAAGGTTGCTGTGAGCCATGATGCCACAGCACTCTACACAGGGCAACAGACTCTGTCGAAGGATGGAAAGGAAAGGAAGGGAAGGGAAGGGAAGGGAAAGGAGAAGGGGAAGGGAAGATAAGGGAAGGGAATGAGTATAGCCAGACCTATCTTTTAGAAAATTCACTCCAGCGGCAATTGGAAAGAAGGATTGGCTGGGAGATATTGGACAGGAGATCAGAGTCTGTTGATGATGTCCTGAACTCAACCACTGGCACTAGGGATGGGACAGGGAAAATCTAAGAGTGATCAAAAGGGGATAGAATCAATAGTGCTTTCTGGCTGATGTCTATGGAGGATAGGAAAGGGTGCCTCAGTCAAAGAGGACATCCAGATCTCTGCCTGGGTGAAGGATGGGGCTTGGCAAGGATGCAGATGAGGAGTAAGCCCTTAACTCGGCACACACAGGTTCTGGTTCCCAATCACAAAGAAGATGCAGCTTCCACCACTGGCCCCGGGGCAAGGAGAGAGGGGTCTCCCTGTGGGAGAGAAAGGAGGGAGCTACCTGGTGGGCTCATCAAAGAACATGACAGGTGGGTTGTTGACCAGCTCCAGGGCGATGGCCAGGCGCTTCCTCTGCCCACCGGAGAGCAGGGCTGTCCTCGTGTGGGAGCAGGACATCAGGCCGAGTGCTGTCAGGATCTCTGTCACCTGTCCCCACCCCCATGCACCCTGGGTCAGCTTTAGAGTCTCTGCTTCCCCCAGGCACCACCCCAACTTGAAAAAGCCACCACTTTCCCACTCAGGGCCCTCGAACGCCACAGCCCCACAAGGCAGCTGTCCCATTGCCTCCCCTTCCCCACTCACCAGCTCCTTCTTGACCTCTTGCTTCTCACTCAGCTTCAGGTTAGCAGAGACCTGGGACCCAGAAAGTAGGAGAGAAAGGCACAGGTGAGATGGGCCCTGCCCTGACCCCCGGCAATGAGGAGGGTGGGGACAGCAGCCAGCAGGGGGTTGCCGAGAGGAGGGGACAGCCCTCTAGCCCTCACCATCATGGCCTCCAGCACCGTGAGGTGTGGCAGCAGCATGTCATCCTGCATGATGTAGCAGGACATCTTTCGAAAGGTCCTCAACTCCCGTGGCCGCCCATTGACCAGGATTTGCCCCTTCATTCCAGACTCTCTGTAGGGACATTGATTGGGGATGGGGGTCAAGGCCACTTCACAAAGCCTTCCATGTTCCCCTAGGGACGCTTCCTTCTGCCCCCCACCCCGCCTTCCACCCCAGTCTCACCCTCACCTGTATCCTGCCAGGATGTTCATGAATGTGGACTTGCCAGCCCCCGAGGGGCCCATGATGCCAATCAGCTCCCGGCGGCAGAATTTACCTGATAGGCACTTGAGAAGGGTCTTATAACCTGCAGCGAGATAAAAGAGGGATCTGTGGTCAAGGCTACAGTGAAAGAGGCACCCCCAAAAGTCTTAGAGGAAGCCATGGCTGTCAGTGAAACAGATAGTCCTTACTCTGTGTGACTGATTAGGATGGAGGAGTTCCAACAATAACCCATCCCTCTCAGCCTATCCCCTTAGAAACAACAACTAATAAAAAAATGCCAGAGGTGACAATCCTCAGCTGAAGGCTGTGGGGAAGCCCACACATCTCACGGATGGGTGTGGAGAGGAATCAAAGTTATGGGAGACCCTGGTCTTCTTCTGTAACCACAGCAGCCACTGTCACTCCCTCCAGGAAAGCCACCAATCAGGCCCAGCTGGCTGAGTGTCCCCTGTGTTCCCACGGCATTCTCATATGCCAGCGTGTTTGTTACTTGATGTACCTGTCACACACACACACACACACCATAGCCCTTTAGACAGTGAGCTCCTTTGGGGGCAGGGTCTGCGCCTTACTCATCTTTGAAATCTCAGCAGACTACCTGGCAGGTAGTAGATGCTCGGTAGTGTTTAATACGTGTGTGTTGTTGAACCTTTGCCTCATTCTGAAAAAGCCTCCTTCTTTGTCCTCTCTCTTCCCAAC
Organism: Perodicticus potto; assembly: GCA_963574655.1. NCBI lineage: Eukaryota > Metazoa > Chordata > Mammalia > Primates > Lorisidae > Perodicticus > Perodicticus potto. Next base: position 12,779 of record CAUYRH010151473.1, read on the forward strand.
AGGTTGTCTCTCCAGCCCCTAACATGGCCCAGTAAAATCTCACCTTTTATTCATTCACTGGGAGGCAGCATATGCAATTAGAGCACCACTTTGGAGTCAGTTGGATCTGGGTTCAAATTCTGGCTCCACACTTACCAGCTGTGTGACCTCAGGCAAGTTGCTTAACCTCTCTGAGCTCCAGGTCCCTCATCTGTAAAATGAGGATGATAGTACCTATCTCATAGGGTTGTTATAAAGATTCAATGAGATAATATATGTAAAGTATATGACACAGTACTTGGCATACAGAGTGCATTTAAAAAGTAACTTTTTATTATTAATTCCATTTAACAAATGCTTATTGATATCTACTATATACCAAGCTCTGTACCAAATGCTGGACAAAAAAAAGAAAAAAATAAGGAAGACACAGTTTCTAACCTCAAGAAGGTTACAGTCCAGATAAAATAGATAGACAAGATCTACATCTATGATCTGAAGAAAAATGAAATGAGGGTTATAACAGAAGCACAGATGATATGCTGTGAGAATGCAGAAAATGGAATTGATGAGGGTGTAAAGGCAAAGGAAAAATCAGGAGTGGGTTCATGGAAGAGGTGGCGTTTGAGCTAAGCCTTGAGAGATTATCAGGATTCCAAAAGGCAGAGGGAAGACCGAGGCCTGCCAGGCTTTGAGAGGAAAAGCTCTTAATAGTAAAGCATCTATCTGTCTGTCTGTCTGTCTATCTATCTATCCATCCATCCATCCAACCATCCACCTGCCTTGGTAAGGAGGAGACACCAATCCCTCACCTGGAACTTTGCTTACCGCCACCCTCCAATGACTTCCAATTCCTCCCCACTCTACCTCTAGTAGAAATGGTGAAGGGATGCCATATTTAACCCTCCCTCCAAAACACCTAGGATTCTGTTCTGGACCTAGTTGTCTCTCTGGACACTTCCTGTCAGAAGGGGGAGCAGCTCCTGCCCATGGCCAGCTCCTGATCATACCAACTACATAGATGGTGCTCTATGTTTTATAAAAAGCTCAACACCTCAGCTGGTCCTTTAACAACAGGGATCAAGCAACTGGGACCCAGGAACATCCAGTGACTCACCCAAGATCACACAGAAAGTTCTTTCCTGAAAGAGAGAAAGCCGTGAGCTCCAACCCTTTGCCTCAGTCCTCCTCACCATCGTTCAGAAAGATGTCTGGTGCTGCACTTCAGACTTTCAGAGCCACTCACAGGAAATGATCTCTTTTGCAGGAGAAACTGTCAATGAAGAACCTTCCCCTCAATTAGTGTCAGCCAAGCACTGATGCACAAACATCACCTTACACTTGCCTTTCACAGATACTGTCTCAACTAAGCTTCACAACAAGACTGGGCTGTGGGTATTCTTAACATCTCTGTTTACAGATGAGAAAGCAAGGCCAAGAGAGGTCCTGCCCAAGGTCACACAGCTTACAAGTGACTGGGAACCCATGTCTCCCACTGTACAACTGCTCAGCATGGAAGGAGCCTGCCAGGACTTGCAGCTGGAGAGACACCAGTATTCTAGTCCTGCCGCGGTCAGTAACTCTCTTTGCAATTTTGTCAAGTCACTTAATCTTTAGGGCCTCCGATTCCTGATCTAGAAAAGAAAGATAGTAATATCTTCTTCCAAGGACGTAATAGGGTAATTATGAATATTAAATGAGATCATTAATAATAATTAATTGGAAGGTAGGTTGAAAAATAAGAAATACCATATGTAATTAGGGAAGGCTGATGACAAATCCTTACCTTGGAAAAGACAAAACCCTCCCTCTCTCTATCCCCCTTGTCCTTTTGTCCTCCGCAGTCTACCCCTAATTGCTTTCTATCTTCTAGAAAGGAGAGAGGGATTCAGGGAAAAAGAGAAGGCAGAGAAAGAGGCAAAGGATGAAAGAGATGTAAAAATGACCAGTAGGGAAGAATGGAGCCAGCAAGGTCAAAAAAAGGGAAGGACTCAGTCAGGGGTGCCAAGGGCTATGGCTGGTAGGCTGAAGTGACCAGAGAGCTGGCCCATCTACCCACCTTTCTTTTTCTTTTCTTTCTTTTTGTTTGTTTTTTTGAGACAGAGTCTCACTCTGTTTTCCAGGCTAGAGTGACATGACATCAGCCTAGCTCACAGCAATCTCAAACTCCTGAGTTCAAGCAATCCTCCTGCCTTGGCCTCCCAAGTAGCTGGGAGTATAGCTGCCCACCACAATGCCTGCCTAATTTTTGTATTTTTAGTGAAGATGGGGTCTTTTTTTTTTTTTTTTTGAGACAGTGTCTCACTATGTCGCCCTCAGTTGAGTGCCATGGTGTCACAGCTCATGGCAACTTTGAACTCTTGGGCTTAAGCGATTCTCTTGCCTCAGCCTCCCAAGTAGCTGGGACTACAGGCACCCACCACAATGCCCAGTTATTATTTTTGTTCCGGTTGTCATTGTTGTTTAGCTGGCCCAGTCTGTATATGTGGCTGGCACCCTACCCACTGAGCTACAGGCACCACCATGGGGTCTTGCTCTTGCTCAGGCTGGTCTCAAACTCCTGAACTCAAGGGATCATCCTGCCTTGGCCTCCCAGAGTGCTAGGGTTATAGGCGTGAGCCACCGTGCCCAGCCTTCCCACCTTTCTTTTGTATCTTTCTTTCTTCTCAAAATTATGAAGAAATGAAGGGGCTAAGGATATAACATTTTGCCCAGAGCTGATCTCAGTACTGACAGAGGCTGCTTAGGGATAGGGCACCGGGGCAGGGACCCCAGATGTCTCAGTGTCCATTGGCTCAAGCCCCATGACCTTTTGGTCACTCATGGGAGTGAGGGTAGAGAGTGTAGAAACAGCACTTGTTCAGCTCTGTTCTGAAGCACCCCAAACCTATTTCTTAAACCTCAGAGAACAATGTCCTAGCTCCACCCCTGGCCTACACCCAGGCTCTGAGAAATAACCTCAACTTCTCTATTGCCAGCATCCAGGACAGGGGATACAGGGGATGGTCAGGGTCCAGGGGAAATGTCTTGATAGTAGAGAAGGGGGAGGAGAAGGGACTGTTGTACCAGGGAAGCTAAGAAAGAAAAAAGGATAATGCATGGGGAGCTGAGGAACCAGAATTCTGGTCCTAGCTCTGCTATCTATTGGCTGTGTGACATTGTTCAAGTTACTCAACTTCCCTAGGCCTCAGTTTTCTTATTAGTAACATGGCAATGACATCTCTCCTGCCCAATCTCCACCCTCCCTGCTTTGAAGGACTGTGGTAAGAATGGAGTAGGATGACAGGAATGAGAACATCTTTAAAACTAGGTCCAAGGGCATTGCTAAGTGCTGCAGACACAGCCCCCACTTTCTCAACCAGCCCTCACAGGCAAGAATCCTCCACAAAAATAAAGCAGGAAAGCTCATCAAGGACCACTCAAGGACCAAAGGCCATAGGTCTCTTCAGAAGAGAAAGCTTCAATAACCAATGGAACCTAGCGACTCCCAGTGCTCACAGGTGTGGGGAGCACAGATCCTGGCACCTCAACTGTGTGCACAGTGAGAAAGGGGCTCTGATGTTTGTTTTCCCACTCGTACAGGACTTGCTGAACAGGAGACAGCCAGGCCTCCTGCTCCTGGAGAGACAACTCTGAGGGGGCCCACGGCTCCCTACCCCTTTTGCGCCAGCAGGGCCCCTCCCGCACAGAATAGGACAGCTCCACGAACTCGATGTCCACGGCCGAGCGCTTAGGCAGGTGGGAGAAGCGCTGGGCTTCAGTGATGTGGTTCTCCACCTTCTTCAGGTGCGTGGTCAGCACGGGGGGCTCCGCCCCGTCTTCCAGCGCCACGGCCATGGCCACAGCCCCCGGACCTAGTCCACAGCCCACGGCCTCCAGCGCCTTCTCCGCCATCACGCCGCCCGCCTGTAGGCAGAAGGCCTGCTCAGTTTGGGGGCAGAACCCCCAGTCCCGGTTCAAAGCTCCCCTGTGTCCCAGCGAGGCCCCACTCCCTGCCTCCTTCTCCGGGCAGATCCAAGACTGGTAGCACCTCACTCCCCAAGCGGCACTGGCATCAGCTGCCCCACCCCCCCAAACACAACAACGATGAGTCCCGACCTCCGCTCGTCCTGGCATCCCCAGCCAGGCTCCAGCCTGGCCCCTTGAAGCGGTCACCGCTTCTTCCTCCCTGCGGCGCCTCTGATCTCCTTACCCCACAGGCTAACAGCCCCTGGGGACTTGGAGGGATGGGGGGCGGGGAAAAGAAGCTGCCAGCTAGGAGGTCGGGATGGCAGGGTTAGCGCAGGGTGGGCCCGGGAAGGCGGAGAAGAGCAGGCTCTGGGCTTGCAGCCGCGTCCCCTCCCCATCTCTGGGCGCTGCGCCCAGGCCGGCCTCTCCCGCCCGCCCCCCGAACCCGCGTGCCCCGGGCGCTCAGCAAAGAGGCGCACCACCCGGACTCCGCGCCCCCGCGGTCAACTGAGCGCCCCCATGGCGGACTCGACCCTCCGCCCCATCTCCCGCATGCCTAGTCACCTTGACGCGCCCCCGGGCCGGGCCGGTGCGGGGCCCAGATGCTTAGCGCTGCCACCGGCGAGGATGGATGGAGAGTCAGGGCTCTCCTTACCTGCCTCGGGCTGCGGCACCGGCGTCCCGGCTCCCGGTCCCGGTGGCCCGGGCCGGGGCGGGGCCAGGGCAGGACTGGCGACAGAGGGGAGCCGAGCCTCAGGTCACAGGAGATGGATGACAAGGTGGGACTGGGGCGGTTGAGGTCACTCCTCGACTTCGCAGGGCTGGGCACACCCGGCTCCCTGAGCCGGTCCCGGCGAGGTGTCCTCCGAGCCCGCCGGGCGACTGCGCTCTGCTCCAAGCTACTGCTCGCCGGTCCCGCTGCTCTTAAAGGGCCCGCGCCGCCCCGTAAGCCCGCGGGGGGTGAGGATGGCAAAGAGCAGAGCAGCACCCGCGGCGCGGGGCCAGAAGGCGTGCAGTTGCGGACTCAGGACCGCGGGGTGACTGAAAAAAGGAGAGCTGGAGTCACTCAGTGGGGACAGGTCCCTGGAAGATAGACAAGACAATGGGGGTGGGGGGAGCGGGGCTCAGATTCCGTCACTCAAGGGATTGCGAAGCTGTCATTCTGTCTGCACACACACACCCAACAATTTCCCTCAGTTCTAGCCCTTGAGCTCAGGCCTGCTAGACAAATTTCCAAACTAGGTACGAAGGCTTTCAGAAAAGCAAGAGTCTCGGGACATTAGAACATCTTCCACCTTCCCATCCGCACGTTCCCTCTCTAAGAGTGAGGACATTATTTAAGACGGGATAAAGGGCATGAGCTAAGAAGGAACAGAGGGAGCATCTTCAAGTGCCTGCTCAGACTGTGGAAATCTTTATTCAGCCAGCCAAACTCGGGCCTTCCAGGCAGGCACATGCCTGGTCCTGCAGGCACCTGTTCATGAGGGCACATAAGGTGTCTCATACACAGGGACCTTCTCTCCCTCACCCCACAAACCTTCAAACAGGTTCCCAAGAGCACGTTTGGGTCTTTCCCCAGCTCTACCTCTTTCTTGGGTGATTTCTTTTGGCCCCTGTGCACCCCAGTTGTGATGTTTTCAAGGAGTAAGTAGGTTAGCCAGACAAGACATGTGACTTGAGCTTTTAAGTTTCCACTGTCACCCAGCAGAGACTGATAGGCGGGGAGGCTGTAGAGGCTGCTAGTGCAGCTGCCACCCCAAGGCTTCTCCTTACTGTGGCAGCTGAGAGGTTACTAGCAGTCAAACCTCCCCACCCCTCTCCACGGCTCTGTAAACTGGCTGCCTCCGGAGGACATCTCCAGGCCCCACCCTGTGACTGTGAGTTTATGAGTTTTAGATTCAGCCTTTTCTATCTTCCCTCCACCCAATGCCTCACATCACCACAATTCCTCAAGACCAACTGTCCTATTCCCTAGAAGGACCCTCCATTCTCCAAGTTAACTTCCAAGGCAGTACTGTGGACTTTCCCATCCCCCAACAGTTGCGTATATTGAGCAACTACTGTGTAGCAGGCATTATGTCATTTAATCTTTATAATGTCCCTATGAGGCAGGTTTTACAACCCCCATAGAGATCAGGAAACCCAGGCACAGGGAGTTTAAGTGATACGCCCCGGGGGTATGCCCAGTTATTAGCAGAGCAGGGATTGAACTCCAAAGACCCTGGCTTTCCCCATCCTGCTAATTGGACCTCTTAGAATCTTACTTTCAAAGACACTATCCTCTCCCTCCATTTCCTACACAGATTCTTCGCCCTCTATCTCTCAGCACCATCCCATTCCAATCCTTGGCACACAATTTTCCAATTCCTAGGAAACTTTTCTCCCCTTTCCAGAACATATCACCCCTCATTCCCCATCTTCTGAGACCAATATTTCTGTCTTCTATCAGCTTTCCACCCTGTGGGATTCATACCCCATGCCCTTAGCTGAGAATTAGGTTCTCGAGTTACCCTCCCCCTGGGAGCTATCAAAAGGTGTTCTGGTACCACTCCAGACCAATTCATTCTGAATCTCTAGGGGTGGGACCCAGGGATTGGTGTTTTTAGAAGCTCCACAAGTAATCCCACTGGGCAGGCAAAGTTGAGAGCCACTGTCCTACATGAACTTTCCATTTCCTGGGTTAGAACCTCTGCCATGCAACCATGCATCATCAAAGGCCTTTCCCTTTCCTGGAACAGGTTTCCTCATTCTCTAGGACACCCTGTTTCCATTTTGTGAGCAAATTTTCTTCCATGTCCCGACTGGAATCAGATCTGCACTATAACCTTGGCATTATCTTACTGGTTCTGTACTCTTAAGCAAATTTCTCCACTTCTCTGAGCCTTGTCTGTGCAATGAGGAACTTAAAAATGCTGCCTGTTTGCCAAAGGTTCTTATAAGTTTCAAGTGTCCACCTGCTTAGTAATAGATGAAGATTTGTTATTCTCTTTTCTTTTTTTTTATTTTGTAGTTTTTGGCCGGGGCTGTGTTTGAACCCGCCGCCTCCGGTATATGGGGCTGGCGCCCTACTCCTTTGAGCCACAGGAGCCACCCTACGATTTGTTATTCTCAAAAATAGACCATGCATCCTTACTTGCCAGGTCACACCATGGTTCATACTCAGTAGAATCTCCATACCCCAGTAGAATCTCCCATTTCCTTAGCAAAGGTGGGGAAACTCTATTTATTGAATTTCTGCTATGTGCTAGGGACCCAGCCTAGAGAGCTGGTTGATCTCTGAATAAAGGGCTAGGTCTATTTCTCCCCTACATTCCTAGAAGTTTTACACAGAAAATGCACCCAATAAATATACATTGACCTGCCCTTGCAACAAATTTATGAAGTCAGCACTATCTTTCCATGTTTCAGTTAAGGAAATTAAAGCTCAAATCCAGGTCTTAGTGATTCTAAATCATGGCTTTATCTCTACAACAAACTTCTTCATTCTTTAATATTGTCACTTTCCCTTTTTTTTTTCCAGACAGAACCTCAAGCTGTCACCCTGGATAGAGTGCCGTAGCACCACAGCTCACAGCAACCTCCAACTCTTGGACTTAAGCGATTCTCTTGCCTCAGCCTCCCAACTACCTGGGACTACAGGTGCCCACACAACACCCAGCTATTTTTTGGTTGTAGTTGTCATTGTTGTTTGGCAGGCCCAGGCTGGATTTGAACCTGCCAGCTCTGGTGTATGTGGCTGGCACCTTAGCCTCTTGAGCTATAGGTGCCAAGCCACTTTCCCATTTTATAAAGCAGATCCATCTCCCCCCATCCCGCACCTGAACAGACCATTCTTATTCTAAGATATAGAATCATTCCAACCTTCCAGAGGTCCACTGGGTCAGACCCTCTCCTTTCCAGAGAGACTCCCCACTTTCACCATATATTTCCCCCAAGACAGCCTTTGATTCCTAAACACAAACTCTTTTTTTTTTCTTAAAACAGAGTCTCACTTTGTCGCCCTTGGTAGAGTGCGATGGTGTCATAGCTCACAGTCCCCTCATACTCTTGAGCTCATGTGATTCTCTTTTCTCATTCTCCTAAGTAGCTGGAACTACAAGCACCTACCACAACGTCTGGCTATTTTTTAGAGATGGGATCTCTTGGCCGGGTGCGGCGGCTCACACCTGTAATCCTAGCACTCTGGAAGGCTGAGGCAGGTGGATTGCCTGAGCTCACGAGTTTGAGACCAACCTAAGCAAAAGTAAGCCCCGTCTCTACTAATAGAAAAACTGAGGCAAGATGATCACTTGAGCCCAAGAGTTGGAGGTTGCTGTGAGCTGTGATGCCACAGCACTCTACCCAGGACAAGAGCTTGAGACTCTGTCTCAAAAAAACATAAAATAAAATAGAGATGGGGGGTGTCACACTTTCTCAGGCTGGTCTCAAATCTATGAGCTCAGGCAATCCACCTGCCTTGGCCTCCCAGGATGCTAGATTACAGACGTGAGCCACCTCGCCCAGCCTAACACACACACTTCTAACTCCTATAATAGACCTCATAACTCAAGAACAGTGGTTCTCAAGCTTTAGCTCACATTGGATTCATCTGGAGAGCTTGTTAAAATACAGATTTCTGGGCTCCACTCCCATCGTTTCTGATTCAGTATCTGGGGTGGAGCCAGAGAATTTACATCTCCGGAACATCTAATACGTTACCAAGTGATACTGATGCTTTTAGTCCAGGGAGCACTTTGAGAACCATTGCTCAAAAAGAACCTTCTTTCCTTAAATGAGACTTCACATTACCCAGAACAAACCCCTGTTTCCCACCACAGACTTTCTCTCAATGCCCAGATGAACCCACCCCCATTTCCTCAAATAGACCTTCACCCATTCCTTGAGATTGATTGTCCCCTTTCTCTAGGATCCTCCCAACTCCCACCCCAGATTCCCTCATCCCTACTACCAAGACACAGCCTCCATCCAGAGCAGGTTCCCTAGTCCCAGACATGTAAGGGTTGATGATAATTGGTTTAAGAGAACAAGGCAGAAGCAGAAAATTCCTGTCTCAGCTTAGTGCCAGGAGCTAATCTAACAGACACAGGTTGCTCTGGGCAGGGATTTGAGGGAGAAGCAGTTGGTAAGCAGCTTTGCGGGCCTATGAAAAAAAAGGAGGGCAGGCTTGGTGCCCGTAGCACAGTGGTTATGGAGTCAGCCACATACACTTAGGCTGGCGGGTTCAAACCCAGCCCAAGCCAATTCAACTGGGGACTTTATAACTGACCCAGTTCTCCTTCTACTATTTCAGGTCCCTTGTCCACCATACCTCCCTTGCCCACATGACAGTCTCTCATTTCTGGATAGTATGATTTTAAAGAGTGTTTGCTGGCTGGGCATGGTGGCTCACTCCTGTAATCTTAGAACTCTTGAGGTGGGTAGATAGCTGGAGTTCAGGAGTTCAAGACCAGCCTGAGCAAGAGCAAGAGACTGCTTCTATTAAAAACAGAAAAACTAGCTAGGCATTGTGGAAGACAACTATAGTCCTACTTACTTGGGAGAATCACTTCAGAATCACTTAAGCCCAAGAATTTGAGGTTGCTGTGAGCTATGAAGCCATGGCACTCTACTCAGGACAACAGAGTGAGACTCTGTCTCTAATTAATTAATTAATTCTTAAAAACCACTTTAGGCTTGGCACCTGTAGCACAGTGGTTACAGCACCAGCCACATACACTGAGGGTGGTGGGTCAAACCTGGCCCCGGCCAACTAAACAACAATGGCAACTGCAGGCTCAGTGCCTGTGGCTCGACGGGCTAAGGCGCCAGCCACGTACACCTGAGCTGGCAAGTTCGAATCCAGCCCGGGCCCGCCAAACAACAATGACGGCTGCAACCAAAAAAAAAAAAAATGGCCGGGCGTTGTGGTGGGCCCTGTGGTCCCAGCTACCTGGGAGCTGGAGGCAGGAGACTCGCTTAAGCCCAGGAATTGGAGGTTGCTGTGAGCTGTGATGTCACGACACTCTATCCAGGGTGACAGTTTGAGGCTCTGTCTCAAAAAAAAAAAAAGAAAAACAATGACAACTGCAACAAAAAATAGCCGGGCATTGTGGCGGGCGCCTGTAGTCCCAGCTACTTGGGAGGCTGAGGCAAGAGAATCAAGTAAGCCCAAGAGTTTGAGGTTGCTGTGAGCTGTGATGCCACAGCACTCTAGCAAGGGTGACATAGTGAGACTCTGTCTCAAAAAATAAGTTAATTAATTAATCAATTAATTAATTAAATTAAAATTTAAAAACCACTTTTAAAAAAAGTGTGACTGGGTGTGGTGGTGGCTCATGCCTATAATCCCAGCACTCTAGGAGGCCGAGGCAGATAGATCACTTGAGCTCAGGAGTTTAAGATGGGCCTGAGCAAGAGTGAGACCCTGTCTCCACTAAAAATAAAGAAATTAGCTGGGCGTTGTGGGGAGCACCTGTAGTCACAGCTACTCAGGATGCTGAGGCAAGAGGAGGGCTTGAGCCCAGGAGTTTAAAAGTTGTGACCTATGACTCTACCCAGGGCAACAGAAGACTCTTGTCTCAAAAAAAAAAAATGTGTTTGCCAATGAAAGGCCCAGCTGCTGGCCACTCGAAGAGATACACCCAGAATCAGGAAGGAGGGGTGGATAAAGAAGAGACTGATGGAGCCCTCTCCACCCACAGGCCCTCATGGTTCCTGTGGGTATACAGCAGCAAAGCCCAACATCTCTCCTGTGGGTCCCAGAAGGCAGGCAGTGAAGAAGGGCATAGGTACCAGAGGACGGGTCATGGAGGTACCTGCCAATTCCTTTTCTGATCTTTCAGAGACTTCGCAAAGTCCTTGCTGCTGCTTTGAAAAAAATCTTCATAGTTTTAGAGGTATAAGGCTATAGCTAAACAAAATCAACCAATTCAGACATGTATTTTAAAAGTGCAATATTTATCTGGGGCTGGGCACGGTGGCTCACGTCTGTAATCCTGGCACTCTGGGAGGCTGAGGCGGGCAGATCACTTGAGCTCATGAGTTCAAGACTAGCCTGAACTAAAGCAGGACCCCCGTTTCTACTAAACATAGGAAAACTGAGGCAAAAGGATTGCTTGAGCCCAAGAGGTGGAGGTTGCTGTGAGCTATGACGCCATGGTACTCTACCCAGGGCAATAGCTTGAAACTCTGTCTTAAAAAAAGAGAAAAAAGTGCAATATTTATCTATCCCTCTCTCTCCTGCTCTGTAGTGCCATTAGAGCCGAAATTTCTCTGTAGGTCCTTGATCTCCAGGTTTAAAGAATGAAACCACGGACCACACAAATAAGCAAAAGAACAGAGTTTATTGAAAGATAAATGGATAAGGGAAGGAGGGGCAACAGAACCTCTGATGGTGAGGAAAGGCCCAAGTGGGCAGCCCATTTCGACCTTTTTCTCTGCTTTTCCTATCTTGTGGGCAGGGGTTTTGTGGAGATATATGTCTGGAACATGTGATAATTGGCAATGGGCCTGCAGGTAGAAAATAATCTTAAAAAGAGCAAAGGAGGGCGGTGCCTGTGGCTCAACGGAGTAGGGCACCGGCCTCATACGCCAGAGGTGGTGGATTCAAACCCAGCCCCAGCCAAAAAAAAAAAAAAAAAAAACTGCAAAATAAAAAGAGCAAAGGAATGAGGTCCTTGGCAGCTCCCACAGCTCAGTGGGTAGGGCACTGGCCATATACACACAGGCTGGCGGGTTCGAACCAAGCCCAGGCAAGCTAAAAATCAATGATGACAATTGCAACAAAAAAATAGCTAGGCATGTGGTGGGCACCTGTAGTCCCAGCTACTGGGAGGCTTAGGCAAGAGAATCACTTAAGCCCAAGAGTTGGAGGTTGCTGTGAGCTGTGACGCCATGGCACTCTACCAAGGGTGACATAGTGAAACTCTGTCTCAAAAAAAAAGGAATGAGGTCCTTGAAGTCTTTGCCCCAGGTGAGGCATTAGGGTATGTGCTTCCTGCTCCAGGAGGAACTGCCCAGACAAGATACTGATCAGGCTGCTTTGTCATGGCCTTGCTTGAGCTCAGAGAGTATGGCCTGGAAAGGGCCTGTTGGTGTCTAGAGATGGGTGTCTGTGACGAGACTAATTTCTGAGCTCACCCAGGCTTGGAAAATGGGAGCCCTTGTCCAGCCCTGAATGGAGCAACCCTGTATCAATCTTCCCTCTCTGAATAGAAGGTATAACTCCTGTTAGGAAAAAATGGCACTGACTACTGCAAACTACCTCCTGCTGAATATGGACAATGACAAAGGGAGCAGTTGGGGTTCCTCAGAGGAGGACAATCCAGGGGTCCATGGTAAATGGAGTCTGGATAGCTCATGGTCCTGAGTAGTTAACCTCATTATACCTAGGAGATAGAGTGCACTGTATAATGTACTCTTTGTGCTATAAAAACAACAGTTACAGCACATAGAACAAAGGGACATAAAATGCAGGGTACATTGGATGGAACAGCACACAAACAGTCCTCAGGTAAGAAGACTTCCTACACCAATAAGTAAGTCTCTTAACCAGCCTAAATTACATAATCAAGAAAACAATTGACTAAGATCAGAACTGAAAAACCTTCTCTTTGGGTGATATCATGAAGTATATTTTGTACTTGCTGTAAAAGTAAATAATCAACAGCTGCTCGGTTTTCTAAGCTTCCTAGATGTGTCCAAGTTCTATGTTTAGGGCACTAAACACTTGTGAGGTGATGTTCAAGCCCTTTACCATGGCATGAGATGGTCAAACCATCTCACCATTTAATTCAGTTACCATAGCTGGTATCACAAATAAAGACAAGGAAACATGCTCCTCCAGGCTGAATAGGTGAACATCACTCCAGCAGTCTTCCCAGGGATTAAAATATCCTTCCAGTTCCTGCGTTATTGGGGTCCCACGCCCTAGGCAAGAAAGGTACTAATCTTCCTAGAGAACAGGTTCCTCCAGTGGCATTAGCTAGAACATAAGGCCTGTTTCCTACACAGCAAAAACCATCCCTTAAGAATTTTAGTATGTGTATTGCCATAAGATATGGTACTTGTCTTATGATACAGAGCAACATATTACTTCAATTGACATAGAAGGTGGAGCAACTTGAGAACTACGCAAAATTCTCCAGGTGTAACTGGTTTTGGGGGGGTTTTTTTTGGAGACAGTCTCACTATGTCATCCTCAGTAGAGTGTCATTGCATCACAGCTCACAGCAACCTCGAACTCTTGGGCTTAAGCAATTCTCTTGCCTCAGCCTCCCAAGTAACTGTTTTGATGAGGCTAGAAAACATATCTTTCGGCTTGGCGCCTGTGGCTCAAGCGGATAAGGCGCCAGCCACATACACCTGAGCTGGCGGGTTCAAATCCAGCCAGGGCCTGACAAACAACAATGACGGCTGCAACCAAAACATAGCTGGACATTGTAGCAGGTGCCTGTAGTCCCAGCTACTTGGGAGGCAGAGGCAGGAGACTTGCTTGAGCCCAGGAGTTGGAGGTTGCTATGAGCTGTGATGCCACAGCACTCTACCCAGGGTGATAGCTTGAGGCTCTGTCTCAAAAAAAAAAAAAAGAAAGAAAACATATCTTTCTATGCATCTTGCTGGCCCCACCCATACAAATCCTGATAGGTGAGATTCTTTTGCCTATGGTAAAACACAGTGAAGTTTCTGAGCATTTCTAATGGAATACAAACTAAATGAGAAGTAAACACCTGATATTCACAAGTTCCTCCTGCAAAACAAAAATCAGAAACATTCAAAACATTTTTAGCCAATTGAGTCCAAACATTCTCATCTCATTGAAAAGGCATCACATTTTATCCCTTTTCCCAGCTTCCTAGAGTCAAAAGCGTTATGAGGAGAGGGGCGCATCTTGCACCCATTTCTTTCTTTTTTTTTCTTTCTCTTTTTGCAGCCATTTCTTTATCACCAACTGCTCTCAATGTCCGGATGTGAAGTAGGGTGTATCAGGTTCTGTGTCAAGGCAAAATTCGGTTGTGATGAGTCTTAGGTTCTGCCAGTTCCACTGTGGTGAGAGGTAAAAATCAAGATATGACAAAGTTAAGTGTATGTTCATTCCTTTCACCAGTTCTTATTCTTTTAGGGTTAACATCTGTCTTTAATAGGGGAAGGCATAGGATCCTGTCCCATAGTCACATACATTGATGTTCCTATTTTAACCAGTGTAGATCTTCTCTCTCTCTTTTTTTTTTTTTTTTTTTTTGGAGACAGATTCTCACTTTGTCACCTTTGGTAGAGTGCAATGGCATCATAGCTCACAGCGACCTCAAACTCTTAGGCTCAAGTGATTCTCTTGCCTCAGCCTCCCAAGTAGCTGGGACTACAGGCGCCCATCACAACACCTGGCTGTTGAGGTCTCACCCTGGCTCAGGCTGGTCCTGAACCTGTGAGCTCAGGCAATCCACCGCCTCAGCCTCTCAGAGTAGAATATCTCTTCCTAAGAGCAGAGTTAAGACTTTTAGGCGTGATTAGAAAGACTTGAGAGAATACCCAATCTCCCCAACTGTAAGAGTTAAGAGAAGATTTGGTAACCATCTTTCTAGACACTCCCTTCACAGTTACAGACTTGAGGGTCAAGAGTCCAAGGTTTGAGACAAGCACAGCTAGGAGAAAGCTTATCTCTTGGCTGTCCACACTCAGGCACAGCTGGGGCTCTCAGGCAGTAATAAGATGAGTGGGAGCCATGACAGTCTGTCTCGGATATCTTTTTTTTTTTTTTTTTTTTTTGAGACAGAGTCTCAAGCTGTCACCCTGGATAGAGTGCCGTGGCATCACAGCTCACAGCAACCTCCAACTCCTGGGCTCAAGCGAGTCTCCTGCCTCTGCCTCCCAAGTAGCTGGGACTACAGGCGCCCGCCACAACGCCTGGCCATTTTTTGGTTGCAGCC
>CAUYRH010151475.1:0-93868 GCA_963574655.1 Perodicticus potto
CAGTCTGTTATGCCGCTTAGGGTTGCTGTGACATTTGGCAGATTCCCTATTAATCTCATGAGCCCCAATTCCTTCCTCTATGAGGTGAGACTAATAATGCTGACTTCAAGGGCGGCGCCTGTGGCTCAGTGAGTAGGGCGCCGGCCCCATATACCGAGAGTGGCGGGTTCAAACCCAGCCCCGGCCAAACTGCAACAAAAAAATAGCTAGGCTTTGTGGCGGGTGCCTGTAGTCCCAGCTACTCAGGAGGCTGAGGCAAGAGAATCGCCTAAGCCCAGAAACTGGAGGTTCCTCCTTCACTGTAAGGTACAGTCTTCCTCTTAGGCCTGTGTCCAGTCTGATTGCTGTGAGCTGTGTGACGCCACGGCACTCTACCGAGGGCAATAAAGTGAGACTCTGTCTCTACAAAAAAAAAAAGAAAAAAATAATGCTGACACACAGCAGGCATTCAGCACATGACAGTTATCTATCTGGGTTCCAGGTAGCGGCCAGCTCTTTCCTCCCTGTCCACCTCCCTTCCAAGATCTTCCACGTTCTCCTTTGTATTAGTCCCCAGTGGATTGGGAACTATAAACTCCTGAAGGCCGAAGTCAGGCCAAGGCCTCCTTCACTGTAAGGCATAGTCTTCCTCTTGGGCCTGTGTCCAAGCTGGCCTCCTGGGGGAGCCAGGGAAGGAGAGAATTGTCAGCCCTCTGGAGGACCAGAATCAGATGCACAAAATCAACAGCCCCTTCTTCCTTCCTCGTCTCCCGCCTCCCGAACTGCAGCACTGAGGACACTCAAAACAGCTGCTTCTTTCTAAGGGACCATGACCTAGGAGAAAAGTTGTCCCACTGACTCAGAGTACATTTGGTTTTGTCAGAGAAGGTATAATATATTAGCTCAGTGGTTCTCAACCTTCCTAATGCTGAGAGCCTTTAATACACTTCCTGTGGGTCACAACCGACAGGTGGAGAACCGCTGTATTAGCTCCTTAACTCCCATCCTTATCACCTCTGAACAAAGACAACAGCCTCTGCTCCACCAACCCAGGCTGCCAGAGTCCATCCACCACCCATTGATCTGATAGTCAACTTTTAATCATCTCTCTACCTGCCGCTCCATCCATCTAGGAGAACAGAGGCCCTGGGGTTCTGCCCCCTCTATTGTTCTTCCCCTAAAAAGTCTTGAGAACGGAGTCTCTATTCATGTCCTGTTTCAAGGCAGCCCCTCTAAACAAGTTCCTCTCAGCCTTTTCAGGAACAGCAACCCCCTTTCCAGTTCCCAGCCACACCCCAGCTCCTCCAACCAAAGGAAACAGGAAAAGAGAAGGGCACACATCTCAAAAAGCCAGAAAAGGACAGAAAGAGAAACTGTCCCAGAGCATCTCTCTGGGCTGGTGGGTGAGGCTGAGCAAAGAAGAGCAGGGAGGAAGAGAGAGCCAGGAGAGGAACACTCTGGACCACAGGAGCAGAGACCTAGAAGACGGGAAGAGACCAGAAGCAGCAGTGAGAGCTCTCAGAGCCTATAGAACATTTTAGTTTCGGGGTTCTGCAAGGACCTCACCCTCTGATAGGGTCATGGAGCTGAAATGGCTCCTGATCCCATCCCGAGACCTATGTAGGGGAACTAAGCGCTTTTATAGAAACGAGCGGATCTCTCCTGAGCCATGGCTGTCTTTGTCTGACTACACTTCTCGGGATTCAGGATTTGTAGTCTGTCTCCACGTTTGTTCATCTGAGTCTCTCTTTCTCTCTCTCCTTCTCTCTCTCTCCTGTCTCTGTCTCCTCTGTCTCAGATAATTTCTTGAGGACTCTGCCTTGGGGCTCCCGCTCTCCAGTGTGTAGGAAACCTGACCTTCATCATCTGTTTTTTATATTTTGGAAATGTCAGCTTCACTTCCTACCTGGGGGATGGTGGGAGTGAAGAAGCTGGCTGCCTGGCTCCGCCCCTTCCCCTCCTTTCCAGAATCAGTCCCCTTGCCCAGACCCTCAGGCCAAGGAGGACAAGCTGAGGCTGTCCCTGCTGTCAGCCACTGTGGCATCAGGAGGCTCAGCCCAGGTCCTGTTTCACGATCTTCTCTTCTCAACTCACCAAGGTGTGGGGGAGGTCATGAGGCTTCTTCTGATCCACCACTGGTTTGCTGATTTGGGAAAAAGTAAAAATTCCAGGCACAGAGAGCCCAGGAGGCTCAGAGAATTCACTGGGAACCGGACTAGGAAGTTCTGCCTCTAGGCAGAGTAATAGTCAACCAAGTTGTCTAAAATCCTGTCACAAATGTTTATTTTGTTTCATATTATTAATACTATAATAGATTATACACACTGAGGGCTTACCCTATGCCAGGCACTTTGTTTTTACATTTCATCCACTCAACAATTTTATGTGGTAGATAATCATACTTTTCTTAATAAGAAAACTAATACAAAGAAAGGTTAACTAACTTGCCCAAGGTAACTCGGGTGATGAGATTAAACCTCCAAGACATGTATTTTGTCTATTTCCTTTCAAAGGACAGAAATCCTCAGAAATTTAAGAATATACCCTCAAGATCCCAGGAACCTGTGAACCCCAGTTGCACAAGCATTGTCTCTAAATCTCTACTTTCTGGGACACCTTAAAAAATCAACTGGCAAAGATTAAATGGAAAGACTAGAAGAGGGCGGATGTGGCAGGGAAGGCACTGATGGAAGTGATGGCTTCAGGACAGAGGTAGTACAGGCACCAAGGCTGGAAAGGTGACTTTCTGCAGAGGAATGAAAAGGAAGGCACAGAGCTAGGCAGAGAGCTGGGCCAGCTAAAGAGGCCTGAAGACCAGTTCAGTTTATCCTTCAGGTTTTCGAGTAGAAGAATAATGTTCTAAAAGAGAAAAGGCAGACAGTAAAGAAGGCTGCTGGGAGGTATAACAGTCCAAGCAGCCTGGGATGATCAGACAGAAACATGAAGAAAGAAGGTATTTAAAAGACATTTTCAAAGAAATTTAGCAATTTGGAGTCTGGGCCATCTGCCTCCTTCCCAAGGACTGGTATCTAAATTAGTGTTTTGCACAGGGTGGGGGTGTGGCAGAAAGATGGGAGAGGACAAGAAAGCACAGTGTGTCTGAAATGCTGCGCCTTGTCAAACTAGCAAGGTACTCTGGTCTGAGGGCTGCCAGGAACCTTGGGAGAGAGAGAAAGAGAGGACTGTGGCTGAAGGTTCTCATGTGACGGTGGCACTGAGGGTTCTGAGCAGGACACTGGCCTGAAGACTCCAGCCTGTAAGGCCCAGGCTGTGGGCCCTACCTGGTATTCACATGGGTGGGCAGACTGCAGAGCAGGGGGCTGCAGCAGCATTTCATGTCTTTCAATTCTTTGAAATGATTTCTCTCCCTGGGTGGCAAAAAAAAAAAAAAGGAAATAAGCAAAATTTGGTTAAGAACTCAAGAACTGCCAATTCAGAAACTCTATAATCTGTTCAGAAAGTTCAATCCCTTTCTTTCAGAAGCCAAAAACCTGTTTTCATCTCATTGTATATGTCTGTGTGTCTGAGAGCTGGTGAGGGAGACAGAGTGAGTGTGAGGCAGACAGTTGAAATGTCTCTGTTCGTGTATGCAAAGCTATGGGCCCATGTGTGTGCACTGTATGTATATTTATTTGAACCTGCTTCTCGGGCCCCTGTCGGTGTTGAACTTTCAAATCATAACAGAAACACTGAAGCTTGGCAAAGATATCACAGGAATAATTATCTAATTTCAGAACATGTTATTATAATACCTACATGATGTGTAATGAACTTAACAATGTTCATGTTATATTCATCTCCTCTGAACTGCAGACTCAATCCCCCGTTCTACCCTCACAGGCTTCTCCAAGACTCAACAGGAGAGCAGACCCTAAAAGAAAGCTCTTCAAGGAATATTCCTCCAGGACGGCTTCCTCATGGATTGAGGTGTTTGGCTAGGTAGATGTCTATGGGAAAATTGCTGGAAGGGGGACAGAGCTTATCCTGGGACGGCAACTATTCTTCCCAGAAGAGGAGACCCAGAATTGGTAAGCGAATGATGGCCATATTGGGATGACAGAGGCAGACAAGCTTTCCCTGACTCAGCTGTGGGCCAGGGTGCCCTGTGATCCACCCAGTTCCCTCTTTTTCCCCAGGGGGCTGAATTGGACTAAGGCTGAGTGTGAGGAGAATGTTTGCTGTTTGCTGCTGTTCCCTGTTGACTTTAGCCGGTAGCTCTGTTTACAAACCCAGGTTGGTTTTCCCAGCACAGTTAATTAGACCAAAGACATCTGGTGTGAGGGCTGGGAGGGCATCTGCTCAGAGTCTTCCCCCACACCCCCCAGCCTGGGCCAGCTCAAGGAAGAACCGCTATACATGAACAGATCGGACTCCACCAAACCCAGAGTTCTCAGGAGACTCGCAGGCTTCCTTCACCCTGCCGTTCCCATGCTTTCTAAGTCTGAATGGCCCCAACTCTTGGAGTTGTGGGGACAAGGAGTCAGAGTGGGAAGGCCTACCTGACTCCTTGAAAGGGAAGGGAAGGCCTACCTGACTCCTTTCCAAGTGAAAGCATGGGCTAGAGACCAAGGACTCAGCCCTCTCCTCTGCCCTTCCGTTTCCAAAAGAACTGGGCAGAAATCCCTGTCCCCTTTCTCATCACAGAGACTCTGCATTCCGTAAGAACGCCAGACCTCTTCAAGAAAAGTCTCCCTTCCTTGGATACTCCCTCAGAAAGGAGGCTCTGGACCTTTTTCCTCCACCCTAACCCCTCCTCAGCCGATGCCAGACACTGCGGGAAAGAGAGAGATTAACCGGGCCCACAGGGAGGCAGGAAGGTGTCCTGGAAGGTGAGAGGATCCCGGTGGACAGTTTCAGAGCTGTAGGGAAACGGAGAGCTGTGAGGGGGAGGGCCAGCGGCTTATCTCTCCCAGGAGGGGAGAGCTCACTCCAAACAGCTAATGCACTGGTGTGTGAAAGCCCCTCAATTAGCACTAATGATGCAATCAGGGAGGGAGGGAGGAGGGGCCAGAAGTTCTGGTGGTGTCAGCACCAACGTACACACCCAGTACACACTGCTTGGGACACATGGCCCCCTTCAGATCACACCAATGCACACACTTTACGGACGGGATGTCCATGGGCACAAATGCGCTCTTTGCACAAACTACCAGCGTGCATATATTTCGTGATTTGCTACGGACCCTGATGAGATTCCCCTAGGGATCCTGGGGATGGGGGGTGGGGGGACAACCCGGCTAGATTTTCGGCTTCAGGGACAAGGAAAATCAGAAATCTGAAAAACCTGGTGGCTGGAATAAAACAGAGCATCTCCGAAAACCTCACAATTATTCCTCTACTCCCAGAGCTCGCGTCCCACGCGCGCTCGCAGGTGCCAGCCGACCTGTGCCCGCCTCCCCATTCCACCCTCCTGGTCACCCGAACCCCAAATCCGCTGGAGCCTCCACCTCCAGCCCCACCCCCGAGAGGAGAAATCCACGCGCCTTCCCTGCTCCCAGCGCGCCCCGAGGCCCGGTGTTGCACGGAGGGACCTCCGGGATTGAACCGATCCCTGCACTCCGGACCCCGCAGCTTGTCCCCTCCAGAGCACGTTTCCCGCGGCCTCGCCCCTTTATCTTCCCTGCACCTCGCCCAGCCAGCTCCGTTATCCGCCTCCCAGTCCCGTTATCCGGGCGCCCTGGCCCCGTTATCCGCTCTTGGGTTGGACCCGGAGCCCCGGGGAGCCTCGGGGCCGCCGCCGTCACCCCCTCCCCCGCTCCCCGGCCGAAGCTCGGGGAGCCGCGGGCTGGGCAGGGCCGGAGCCGCCTCCGCGCCGCTTCCCAGGCCGGGACCGCCGCGGGAGGAGGTCCCGCTGTCAGTCAGCGGGGAAGGCCGGGCCGAGCGGCCGGAGGGGGCGGCGCCGAGGACGGGCTCGGGCCGGGAGCTGGGAGGCGGAGGCGGAGGCGGAGGCGGAGGGGCGGGGGCGGGGGCGGCTCCGGGCCTTATAAGCGGCGGGGGCAGGGCGGGAGGGAGGCAAGTGTCAGGCCGATGTGTCGCCCGCGAGGGGCCGAGGTCGGGGCCGCCAGGGCCATGCGCGCGGGCTGGGCAGGGCACCGGCGGGGCGCAGAGAGAAGCCGCCTCTGAGCCTGAGCCGCCCCGGGCCGGGGCCGGGGAGCCGCGCGGGGCTGGCCGGCCGGCCGGGGGGAGGGGAGCGATGCGGCGCCGGCGGGCGGCGGTGGCCGTGGGTTTCTGCGCCTCCTTCCTGCTGGGCTCCGTCCTCAACGTGCTCTTCGCTCCGGGCTCGGAGCCCCCGCGGCCAGGCCAGTCCCCCGGGCCGTCTCCGGCCCCGAGCCCGGGCCGTCGCGGGGGCCGTGGGGAGCTGGCCCGGCAGATCCGGGCGCGCTACGAGGAGGTGCAGCGCTATTCCCGCGGGGGACCCGGGCACGGAGCCGGACGGCCGGAGCGGCGGCGCCTGATGGACTTGGCTCCGGGCGGGCCGGGCCTGCAGCGTCCCCGGCCCCCGCGGGCCCGGCCCCTGCCCGACGGCGTCCCAGGCTGGCCCCCGGCTCCCGGCCCGGGCTCCACTGGCCCGGGCCCGCGCCTGGGCTGCGCTGCTCTCCGCAACGTGTCCGGCGCGCAGTACGTGGGCTCAGGCTACACCAAGGCCGTGTACCGGGTCCGCCTGCCCGGCGGCGCCGCGGTGGCGCTCAAGGCTGTGGACTTCAGCGGCCACGATTTGGGTAGCTGCGTGCGCGAGTTCGGGGTACGGAGAGGCTGCTATCGGCTGGCGGCCCACAAGCTGCTCAAGGAGATGGTGCTGCTGGAGCGGCTGCGGCACCCCAACGTGCTGCAGGTATGAGGATGGGGTGCGAGGGTGAGGATGCTGGCTGGGAGATAAAGAAATGGAGCGCCGATGACTGTGCCGTTCGACTAAGTTAGGCGCAGAACTCGGACCATGACGCTTCCCACTGCACCGCCCTGCCTCCCACTCGTAGGTGGGCATCCCTTTACCAAGGGACTTGGGCTTCTCAGTTTCCTCACATCCCTTAAAGCCAGGCCAGAACATTAGGTCCGCAAAATCAGGGGATAGGGAAGTCCTATAAGACATAGGACCCTGCTCCTGGCTGGAACCTAGGGTGTTGAACACTAGGGATATTACTCCAAGCCAAAATGACCCCCAGCCGAGACACCAGAGTCAGAATCCCAACTGAAGATGGAGTTGGACAGCAGTGAGGTTGAGGCAGGTGTCAAGCTTAATTCTCAGAGAGTCCCCCACCCCAAGCCCACCCAGAAGCCACAGGAAGGGGACTGGGGAGTAGGCTAGAAAATGCACAGCCCTTCCCAGAAACGACTTCGGAGTTCCCCAGACCTTAAAGAGTGCCCTTCGGTCACCAAGGAAGCCTCAGGGCTTTAGCTTGGTGGACCAAAGGCTTGAAGGTCTAAATGTGAGCCTATATGGCTAAGAGGCTGAAAGATTGAGAAAGCCAGAAGCCCAAGTTCCTACTCAATGGGACTCTGCCTGCCCTGTTCACTGGGGGGCTGGTGGGGGAAGTAAGATGCCCACCTTGACCCCCCCCCCCCACCAACCCCTGTAAGCCAGACTTAAATTGGGTCTTTCACAATGCCAGCACAACCCTAACACATTCCACTTCCTCTCTTCCAAGTCTCCATCCTGGGCTGCAGCGGTGGGGAACCTGTGTCCTTGGGGCCACATGTGGCCTTCTGGATCCTTGAGTGAGGCCTTTTGACTGAATCCAAATTTTTACAGAACAAATCCTTTTAATAAACTTAAACAAACTTTTCCCTTTTCACATGTCTGAGCAGACAGAGAGGGGAATCCCTGACTTCTCTTGGCCCAGTGAACACAGGGTGTGAGCAGACTCCCTAACGAATGAACCTTGCCCATAGCTTCTACCTCCCAGCCCACTAAAACTAACCTTTCTGCACCCTGCAGAACTGACTGGTAATCCAGGAGTCCCTCCCTCCTCTTCTTAGGAGTGAGATGGGCACCCAGGCCTAGAGGGCCAGTTGAACATTGCCAAATAGGAGAAGCTGGCCAGAAAGTTATTTATACTCCTGCTGGCTCCCAATCTCTGGCACGAACTCCCACCCTGGTCAGACATTTGTGACAGGGTTCTGGACCCTGATCTGGTCTCACAAGGTCAACAGAGCCCACAGTTGTATGTAGTTATGCCTGGCTGCATGGCTGACACTGTCGGGAGCTTCAGGGAATGAGCAGCTGGTTACGTGGCCATTCTAACTGGGAGGATCTTGCTCTCACCGCTTCCTAGGAGCTCTTGAGAACTTTCTGAAAACCCTTGGGTGTCAGCCAGATTCTGGGGGGATAGAGAGGTCTTGGGTGACTTAGCAGGACATTAAGATGGACTCAAGCCCCCTGCCTTAAGACAGGTTTGATGTGTGAGGTGCCTTCCTATCTCATGAGACACTTCTCCCTCTCTCACTAACCCCACCCAAATTTTCTGAGGAGCATGCAGCCAACCCTGCCCACATATATCACAGCATAGTCTTCCCTGTAATGTCAGGCCCCCAGCCCCAAAAAATTACAGCTGAGTAGTTTTCGCCTATTCCTTCACCAAACCAAGACTGGTTCTGTCTGGGGTTTGCAGGGTCCAAGAGTGAAATTAGCTGCCCTAGGGCAAAGGGTGGCTAAGGTAAAGAGGGTCCCAGGTTCTTTGTGACTGAGAAAAGTGAAAAGCAGGGTCTATTAATGTGAGTTTAGGGATTGCTTGAGCGGTGAGTCTCCCTCACTCATCTCTTGGCCCCCAAATCTTCTGGCCTCCTCAGCACTGCCTTTTCTGCTGGCAGAGAAGCCTGTGGTGGGGTCTTCCTGCTCAGGAGGTTTCAGTGTGGGTGTGCCGGGAACTAGAAATAATGTTATTTTAATACCTCTTAATCATTTAATCTTTCAAAACCATTTGACTGTTTGCTGAACTGGGGAGGACCTAAAGAATGTTTCTAGAGTTCCTAGTGTGACACAGACTATCCCAGGCCCCTTCCCAGGCTCTGAGCAGCCCAGGATAGCAGGGCCTGCTCTGTGCCTCCCAGCACTTGCTCTGATCATTGGGGGCTGCCTGGATGAAATCTTTCTCTCCTTCTGTGCCCCCCTCCCCAGCCCACACTGACACATACAGGCACACACACTCCCTCATGTGACAGATGCCTCTATAGCCCAGGGTCAAAGGGCACAGGGTCTTCCCTCCCCCGACTCCTGCTCGTCATCCTGGGGCCTTGGGCCTCAGATGGGCCCCTAGACCTGCTTGGGCCCAGATTCTGGCCCCACTAGAGGATATTTCTTCTCCCAAAGGAACAAAAGATGCAACTGAAATGCTCAGCCACACGCTTCCTGGGGGGGTTAATGGTGTCTTTTTATTTTTTCCTGAGGGGTGTTGATTAATACCTCGTTAACAGCGCATTTAACGACCTCCGGGTGTTTAATAACCTTCAGAAGTTTCCCACAAAGGCTCAGACTCTAGGCAAGAAAATGAGAACCAGGCCCCAGGGCTGCTCCCTTACCTTCCTCCCACCCCACCAGGGTCTGAGGCCTTCCTGGACTGATGGGAGTGTGCAGAGGGAGAACAGGGTACCAGGGACTGATCCAGCCCCCCAAGTCTCAGCCCAAGAGTAGGCTGGGGTGCCTGGCTCCAGGGACAGGGAGTGAAGGGGCGCTCCTAGGATGGGAAGAGAACACGTGCCGCTTGGAGTGGTGCTGGGCATAGTGTGAGTGATGACAGGAGTGCAGCCGTAGGCTCGGTGCCCCCCAACTCTCCACCATGTAGCTTCCTCTCTCCCCAGTCTGGCCACAACTTAGCCTTTGTGTTTCCACCACAGAGGGTGCTGGTTATTTTGAGCACCATCTGAACCTTTTAACTGCTCTAGAGTATGTTGAAAGAGCCCGAATGCTGGTTTAGATGGTAGTGACAAAGTCAGGCTGTGCTTCCCAGAAGTCCATGACTAGCTGGGCAGCACCCAGCCCCTCCACCAGATGTTAGGGAGTGGCAGTCCCTTGTGACCATGCCCCCCAAAAAACGGATCCTCCCTTAGAATCATCACTTACCGGGCGGCGCCTGTGGCTCAGCGAGTAGGGCGCCGGCCCCATATACTGAGGCGGGTTCAAACACGGCCTCGGTCAAACTGCAAAAAACAAAAAAATAGCCAGGTGTTGTGGCGGGTACCTGTAATCCCAGCTACTCGGGAGGCTGAGGCAAGAGAATCGCCTAAGCCCAGGAGTTGGAGGTTGCTGTGAGCTGTGTAATGCCACGGCACTCTACCAAGGGTGATAAAGTGAGACTCTGTCTCTACAAAAAAAACAAAAAGAATCATCACCACCCCCTTGACACATCACCCACCCACATATGCAGAGAACGCCCAGAGATGTGCCCCTTACTTTGTCTTATCAACACCTGATACCAATCCTGAAGGAGCTGGCTCTTCCTCCCACAGGACCTGAGCAGAGAAAAAGTAAAATATCAGAAAGTGGAAATGTTGGGGAATAGACAAGGATTGAAGTAGGGGAGGATGCATAATAATCATTTGCTGGCTTATGTATTGGCAAACAGTATTCCTGGAAGGAATCAGGTTGTGGAAACCAAGTGGCCTCAATTCAAATTCTAGCTCCTGTGTTTATTAGCTGTGTGACTTTATGCAAGCAGCTTAACCTCTCTGAGTTTTCTCACTTATAATTGAAGATAATAATAGTACACACAGTGCCCATTGGGGTTATTACAAGAATGGAGTTACACGTGTAGAACATTTACCATGGAGCCTGGCACGTGGTTAACACATGGTAGCCAGACCTTGCCCATTTACCTGAGTGGCAAGAGGTGAGGAGCTGATATGGCCGGCAGGAACTCTGACTACAGGGAAAAAAGGGCAGGCTTCCCAGGCAATGCTACTATTCTTTAATGGCCTGAGCTAAGGCAGAGGCCTAAGGATTGTGGGGAACAGAAGGAGGGGGCATCTGACAGTCCGCCCCTGTCTGTCTCTGCCCCAACCCTGTGACCTAATGACCTACCCTGGGCTTTCCCCAGCTGTATGGCTACTGCTACCAGGACAGTGAGGACATACCAGACACCCTGACCACCATCACGGAGCTGGGCGCCCCTGTGGAAATGATCCAGCTGCTGCAGACATCCTGGGAGGATCGATTCCGAGTGAGTGGGGAGGAAGCTCAGCCCTGGGCTCTGTGCCGGGATGGTTCTCCCTTAGAAGGTCAGCCCTCCAGAGCAGCTTCAGCTCCTCCTCAGCCGAGGGAGGGGGAGGGGAAGGAAGGAACACAGGCTGACACGGCCATCGGCCAAAGGGTTAAAAAAGGAAGCAAGACACGGAGGACCCTGACATTCTGCACTTGTGTTCTCCTCACCCCTTCCCTGACACACACAAACACTCACAGACGCTCAGCCTGGCTTCAGAAGGGCCGGTGTCCTAGGACTAGGAAAAACCTTAAGATCATCTTGATCCTTCCTCCATAGACTGAACCAAAACCACACTCGAGACAGCTTCAGGGAATGGATTCATTATCTCCAGACCTCCTGCTACAGTCTCCTACCCACTCCATATTATTTGCAGGGTCATACTAGCTAAGGGTTAATCAAATATCACTGGCCTTCTTCCTAAGCCTCCTGGCACTGGGGCCAAGAAGAGAAAGGCCAACCCCTTCGCTAAGGGCAAAGCCCTAACGGGGGGCACTGCTGAGTACCACAGGCCTCCGCCCTGCACAGCAGCAGCCAGCAGTCTTTACATCTGCCCTCAGATCTGCCTGAGTCTGGGTCGCCTCCTTCACCACCTGGCTCACTCCCCATTGGGCTCGGTCACTCTGCTGGACTTCCGCCCTCGACAGTTTGTGCTGGTGGATGGAGAGCTAAAGGTGACAGACCTGGATGATGCACGGGTGGAGGAGACGCCATGTGTGAGCAGTGCCGACTGCATCCTTGAGTTTCCGGCCAGGAACTTCACCCTGCCCTGCTCAGCCCAGGGCTGGTGTGAGGGCATGAACGAGAAGCGGAACCTCTACAATGCCTACAGGTGACCTCCACCCCCACTCAGGATCTCCGTGAGGGACAGTGGGCCCAGGAGAGCGTGGCAGGGAGAGAGCCAGCATGGGGTCCAGGAGGCTGACAAAGACAGGGGGACTCAGCCTCGGCCAATAGAGTCATGGGGCGGGGAAAGGCTTCCACTCAGTCTAGAAGGGAACATTCAGGGTTTTGATGGTAAGGCTAAAAATAGCTCCAAGGAGAATCTAGGTTGGGGGGGTGGCAGCTGGAGGCTTCTTAAAATAGAGCCTAGGGCTGGTGGTGCTGGCATTTCCCCTTCCCACCTTGGCCCTTGACCTCTGGAAAGCTCCTTCATCAGGCTGAGACATGGGGCTGCTCTGACACTGGGGGTCAGTTAAGGGATAATGTTGGGCTGTGAGATGTGCAAATTCTGGGGAAGGATGGGGAAGACAGGCGTCAGGTTTCAGTTTGGTATGAAATTAGCTGTAGACTCAGCACATGTCCCTTTCCTAAGTCTGTCGAGTATGCCTGGTTGCCAAGCCTGAGGGATCAGGCTCTCTGGCTGAGTTAGGGTAGTGGAAGGCAGACCCCCGAGCCCCTGGTATCTCTCTGCCACAGGTTTTTCTTCACATACCTCCTGCCCCACAGTGCCCCTCCCTCACTACGGCCTCTGCTGGACAGCATTGTCAATGCCACAGGTGAGCGCTCTAGGGCCCGTCTCCTTCCCATCACCTGCCTCTTCCCCAGCAGGAGTGGGGACAAGAATGACCAAGCAAGTCACCCTCCCCACCCCATCAGTCATCTGGGCCCAGGCTCCAGAGGGGAAGAGGGGGAAGTAGTTGCCTACCTACTTAGAGGAGGAGTGGAAGCCCAGGCATCCTGTCTTAGCCTCATCGCTCTCTGCAGGAGAGCTTACCTGGGGGGTGGACGAAACCCTGACCCAGCTGGAGACAGTGCTGCACCTGTACCGGAGCGGCCAGTATCTGCAGAACTCCACGGCCAGCAGCAGCACTGGTGAGGAGCCCCAGCAGGGACCAAGGACTGGGGAGGTGGGGAGCAGGTGGAGGGTGAGTGACCCCACCATTGGGCCAACTGGCTTACCCCCATTCTGGAGGCTCTTATCTCCAAAGGCCACTGTAAGGGCTCACGTGGAGTAATGCAGAGACCACTGACTGTTCAGCATTCACTGTGCGATCCCATCTCTAGCTGAGCTAGAACAACTATAATTCTGCCTTGAACTGACAGGTGGGCACTGACAAGCCTCCTCTGGATATCTCCAAACCCTACCATGCACTGGCTATGTGACTTTGAACAAATTTCCCCTTGAACCTTGCTTTCCTCACCTGTGAATTGGGTTCAATATGACCAACCTCACAAAATTCTTAATGGCGATTAAACGCCAGGTGAAATGTGTGAAAGCAATTAGAGCAGTTCCTATGACACAGCTGGAACACAATCTAGGTTTGCTTCTCTTCCTCTAGCCTCCCAGGGATAGGAAGGCGGCAGGAGGTGGGGGGGGGGGGCTCCACGCTAAAACCAGCCAAGAAACCCCAGGGCAGGGAGAGAATTCTAGGTGCTGGTTATAGGCTCTGGTCTCTCTGCTGAAGCCCTGGGTTGTAGCTGTGGTTGGCAGGGTGTAGGGGTGGGCAGCCTCCATATTCAAGGAGCCCTGACCAGTCTTAGGGGTGGAGGAGCCCTCGTTAGCCCTGTAAATAAAGTTTAACGAGGTGAACAATGGCTGGCTCTGTCCCTGAGGACGCAGTTTATGGGGCTATAAATCACTGCCAGCCCTGGACTTTGGTCTAGTCCCTAGTAGGAGAAGGAGACAGGAGGGCGGGGTGGCCAGAGGCCCAGGGCTTCTGCATTATCAGTCCAGAGCTGGGACTCCCCAAAGTGTGGGAAAGACTAGGGTGAACAAGAGGCCTATAGCCAGGCAGCTTCCTGGCTGTGGGTTTTCAGAGCCTCTGAGGCTCTCCCTATATAATGAGGCGATCTCAGATTTTTCCTGTAGCCTCTCTCCACTCTAGCTATGGAATTTTTGTGTTTTAGCCTATTGCATGCCTCTTTACTACAGAACTACCTATCTGTCCCCCACAGCCAATCTGAGGAGCTTGCCTAACCTCTCTCCCCAATGCCAGGAAAAAGTATGAATGAGGGATGCTTCGAACCCTTGCTACTCAAAGTCCGCACACCACACTGGAAGGTAGTTAGAAATGCAGAGTCCTACCCTAGACCTGCTAAACCAGAATCTGTATTTGAACAAGATGCCTTGATGATTCACATGCACGTTGAAGTTTGAGAAGCTTGGCTCTGTCTAAAATGTTTTGACCTCAGCAGTTAGCCTGGACATCTGGTGGCTCTGTGTGTGTGTGTGTGTCCGCCCCATGTATGCACCAGCCATCCTGGGCTGCCCAAACCAGCTGCATCTCCTTAGATTTTTTTTTTTTTTTTGAGACAGAGACTTACTGTGTAGCCCTCGGTAGAGTGCTGTGGCGTCACAGCTCACAGCAACCTCAAACTCTTGGGCTTAAGCAATCCTCTTGCCTTAGCCTCCCAAGTAGCTGGGACTATAGGTGCCCACCACAACCTGGCTATTTTTTGTTGTAGTTGTCATTGTTGTTTAGACCCCATCAACCTCAATATACGTGGCTGGCACCATAACCACTGTGCTACTGGTGCCGAGCCAGCATCTCCTTAGACTTAGGAGCTGTGTATCCCCTAAAAACTGATTCTGTGCTTTGCCTTTATTGGTGATCAGCCTAGTTTCTTTTCTTTCTTTCTTTTTTTTTTTTTTTTTGAGACAGAGCCTCAAGCTGTCACCCTGGATAGAGTGCCGTGGCATCACAGCTCAAAGCAACCTCCAATTCCTGGGTTCAAGCAAGTCTCTTGCCTCCACCTCCCAAGTAGCTGGTACTACAGGTGCCTGCCACAACGCCTGGCTATTTTTTGGTTGCAGCCATCATTGTTGTTTGGCGGGTCCGGGCTGGATTCGAACCCGCCAGCTCAGGTGTACGTGGCTGGCACCTTAGCCCATTGAGCCACAGGCACTGAGCTGATCAGCCTAGTTTCAACAGCAGTGGCTGCCTTCATCTCCATGCTGGGGGCCTGGGCTTTGGACCCCTCTTCCCTGAACTTACACAGTTCTCAATTTGCTCAATCCCTGACCCACAGAGTACCAGCGCATCCCAGACAACACCATCCCCCAGGAAGACTACCGATGCTGGCCGTCTTACCATCACGGTAGCTGCCTCCTTTCAGTGTTCAACCTGGCTGAGGCTGTGGACATCTGTGAGAGCCATGCCCAGTGCCAAGCCTTTGTGGTCACCAACCAGACCACCTGGACAGGTGAGCCAGTGGGAGAAGCTATCCTGAGGAAGGTGGCTAGACTTCTGCAGGGGGAAGGAGGTTGACAGGTAGTAGGCCCCATCAAAGAAGGGAAGCTGAGATGAGGATAGAGAAGTATGTGTTCTCAAGGAAGTGGAATTAGGGAGAATGGCCCCACCGAAGGAGAGACATCCAGTTCTGTTACCCCTCACCTCTGCCCCCAGGTCGGCAGCTGGTCTTTTTCAAGGCCGGATGGAGCCAAGTGGTCCCTGATCCCAACAAGACCACATATGTGAAGGCCTCTGGCTGACCCATCTCAAGGCTCGGCTGACTAGCTGACTGCCCTCACCAGCTGGGCTTGCCTGTGGAGGGAGTGACTTGCGTTAGCAGTGCTGCGTGTCAGCTGGGAACCCCTGCAGATAAGGCTAACATCCCAGACAAATGTGCAATAATGCAAAATGTTAAAATGTGAGTTTACCAGCTTAGGGATGGGACCGCTGGTTCCCAGGCCAGGAATCACAGGGGCTGACTGCCTCTCTAAACCCTCTGGGCTGCTCGTAAGGCTCAGGCTAGTCTTCCCAATAGGGACTGTGCCCCTCACTGGGCCAGTTCCATGGGCAGCCCCATCACTGTTTTCAAAGTGTGAGAATGTAGCCAAAGCCCTGCTGCTGTTGCTGCTGCTGCTGCTGCTGCTCATGCCACGGCAGGCGGGGGGCCGCGTGAGGACAATCTGTCACGGAGTGTCCTCTCAGCTTATCTCCGGATAGGAGATGAGGCCTGGAGATGCTCGGGATGTGGGTGATTCTGTACCTGGGAGAGGCTGCCTCTAGCCTCCCTACAGGGGGCGCTCCCAGGCCAGCCCAGGGGTGGGGCAGAGGCGGCACCTCGGTGAGCCAAGACTGGGGAGGAGGAGCAGGCTGCGGTTTGAGCCAGGACCTGGGGTGGGGGTGGGGCTGGGGCCTTTCTGCCTCATTTGCTTTCAGTGAAAGCCACAAAGCAGCCAAAACCAGGCTCTTCCCCCCTCCTGGAGTTTGTATATCCAGAAGCTTTTGTACTTCTTGTTCATTAAATTGTTTATTTTTGTTAAAAAAAAAAAAAATCAGTTAATAAAATGATGTTTCACAGCAAAAAGTCTTATCCAGCCACAGTTTCTTGGGCAATGACTTAATGGTCCTCAGTCATCTTTGGTGTATGTTTATGGGTACATGTATGTCATGGGGATGATAACTGAAATCTCAGTGGCAAACACTGAAGTAACCAAAGTGTGTTTTCAGGCCCTGCTCCCAGGCCACACATCTTGTTGCTTGGCCCTCCATGTCATGTCTGGACCTAGGCACTGCCTTTTCCCCCAGTGAAAGGCATTTTCCTTCTTATACATAATTGGCTTCTTACATGTGAAACCCTAACCCAAAGGAATGATATCCCTATGGAATAAACACCTCAGTTAATAGGTAGAGAAATAGTTCAGGAAGGAGTCACGGGGAACCTCAAGCAAACTGCAGGTGGATCAGCATTGCCTCCACATGGGGGTTGGACCTCACCATCATCACCACTGCCCACTGCAGGGTCATGGGCACTATTCTCTTTCAGAGCCTTTCTCTGAGCAAGAAATACATGGAGACTGGGGAGAAAGGTAGGTCAATGGAATGACCAGCCCCCAATTTCTGGATTTTAGGAGGGAGGGTCTAGTAGGAGTCTATGGTCCAGTCCAGAGCAAACGCAAAGCCCTGGGGGTTCAAGATCACACGCTGAGGCCAGAGAGAGCCCCAACATCCAACATGAATCTATAGTGTTCCAACTTGAAATCCACATCCCCTATCCGGTATACCATTCTACCTCTGGAATAGTCTCAAAGTGCACAAACCTTTAGGGCTTTGAAAAGAGCAACTATAGCCCAGAATCTGATTTCTCCTCAACAGATGTGACTGGTGTCACATCTCACATACAAGATGTCTTTGTAGTTCTCACTGATCAAGGAGCTGACATGAGCTCTGGAAACCTCACCATGGATGCTGCCCTGAACTTCAAGGCTACAGCTCACCACCACCTTTGCCACCCCACACGCCACACATCTTGCCTCTGGTATCTGGGCTTGGTGATTGTGTGGAGGGGAAAGTCAAGGCCTCCACGGCACCTCATGCCATGCCTCAACCCAGCCAAATCTTGCCCACCCACATCAACCTTGGACCTCCTCCCTCTGAGGAGAAACTCAGCTTCCAGCAGCCTCTGGGCCTCTTTGCCCAGCTGACCTCTCTTGCTGTGGCACACCTAGCCCACTCGGTGCCATCCAGTGTTAGGTGTGACACGCTGTGACTCTTCCACTGCCCTCCAGCCTGTGGGGTCTGAGGACAGGAGGAACCCCATCACAACTGGGGCCCACCAAGGTGCCAGGTGATGGGAACCTGAGGGCAGAGGGCTGAGGCAGAAAGTCTGTGAGGTCTGTGCAGTCCAGAGAGACACAAAGACCCAATTGTAATTGGCAGAAAGGGCCATAGGGTCTGGGAAGTGCATGACTCGGTGGGGAAGAAGAAGGCTGAAGATGAACTGAGCGCTGTCTTCCAGGCTTTGAGAGGTTATTGGACAAGGGGCTCACAGGCTCCAGGAGAGGTGCAGAGGGAAGGGCCAAACTCTGGCCTCGGCAAGGTACAATTATTCCAACTTTACAGACCTGAAAATTGAAGCACAGGTCACAACTGCCAAGTAATTTACTAAGCATTTAAATCCAGGCTTAAGTCAGTGTGTGCCCTCTGCTCAGTGCTCTGTGCTTCCTCCCCGGGGGAGAATGGCAGCAAGAGGAATCTAAGATAGAGTCATGGCACTTCTCCTAACTTTGATAGTGTAACAAACTGAAATGGAGGTCTGAAGACTTTAGAAAGACTTACCCACAGGTGACTAAACAGGTGGTGGACAGCTTCTTCCTTTATGAATGAACCTTGCCTTCTAAACCTGTTTCTGGGGTCAAAAATAGTCAGGCTCAGGGCACCCATACCTCAGTGGCTAGGCCACATGCTTCAGAGCTGGTGGGTTCAAACCCAGCCCAGGCCTGCTAAACAAACAAACAAAAATGCCAGGCATTGTGGCAAGCATCTGTAGTCCCCACTACTAGGGAGTTTCAAGCAAGAGAATCGCTTGAGCCCAAGAATTTGAGGTTGCTATGAGCTATGATACCAGGGTACTCTACCAATGGTAACAAAGTAAGAAGGCTATGTTAACCAGTCCAATGAAAATATTTCAAATTGTGTATAAAACCAGCACATTGTACCCCATGATTACATTAATGTACACAGCTATGATTTAATAAAAAAAAGAAAAAGAAAGAAAAAAAATAACAAGGCTCAGTCCTGCAGAGTAGAGAGAAAGACATTTTTTCTGGAGTGCCCTGAAAGAAAGAGGGTAGTGAATAAAAAGCTGTGGACAAACCATTCCTCCCCAAGATAATAGCTTACCTATAGCCACCTGTCTTCCTGAAGAACTTTCACTTCCTGGGTGTGTTTTGTCCCCCTTCCTGCAGAAGCCACAACTGTGTCCCACCTCTCCTTCACCCCTGACCAAAGCTTACATTCTGTCTACTCCACTGTAAGGCCAGTGAGATCCAGGAGTAGTGGATGGAAGAAATATATTCACCCAACTGAAGCCTCAGGCGACAAGTGCCAGAGGAGGGAAGCCAGGGGCAGGGGATACTTGCCAGTGTTGGGGAAGTAGTGAGCCACACAGGAGGGCCGGTTTGGGCTGGCAATGCCCCATAAGACTCTGGAGCCAGCCTGAGTTGGGCAGGAATCCTGAACAGCTATGGTTTTTGCTCAGTGTGATCCGGGTCATGACAGTGTCCTTGAGCCTTTGTGTTTTCATGTGCAAATTTCAGATTAATAGTCTGCTTCACAGGCGCCTCACGGGAATTGAATGAAATGACATAGGTAAAGGTCTTAGCCTGTGTCAGCAAACAGTAAGTGTCATTGTTATTGGTGAGCTAAGCCCTCAATGTCCATCCATGGCCTGGCTTGAAAGAATATCCAGATCAACTGGGAAGGACGAAGGCACGGGTCAGACTGCCCCACCCCTCTCGCCCCCACAACAGGGAGCAAGGCTGCCGACTAGGGGAGGTGGGGCTGGCTCTCTGGGTCAGTGCCCTGGGAGTTCAGTGTGTGGTAGACAGAAGTAGGAAGAGGATTAACATGAAAGCAGAAAATGGGATTAGGAGGCCTCGGAATAATGTGCCCCCCACCCTCATCCATGACAACAGCTTCTTGCTCTCACTCTGTGGCTTCTGGAGCCCAGAACACATAGGTCTTAGTTGGCCCCTGCTCCCCAGGGCAGAGCTAGGAAAGCAGACTTGGTAAACTCAGAATATGAGACTACTCAGTTTGCTAGGAAGAAATGGGGGCCATTATGGGCACGTCATTTAATCTCACGGCAACTCTTGTGAGGTGGGAATCCAAGCCTAGGCTATTGCACCAAAAGCCCAGGTTCCTTCCCCTCCACCCGGGACCACAGGGTCTGCCTAAACTTGCAGGATCAGTGGTCCACTCACATCTACCACTTCCCTAGGAAGGATTCCCAGGCCCAAACTCTGCCTCTAATGGGCAATTTAAGTAGACCAGGTTCACCTCTCTGGCATCATCTCACAAGAATGAGGATGTCCCCAAAGAGCCTAACCTTTAAGGCTCTTTAAGATAGAGTCATGGCAGTTCTCCTAACTTTGAGAGTGTAACAAACTAAAATGGAGGTCTGAAGACTTTAGAAAGACTTACCCACAGGTGACTAAACAGGTGGTGGACAGCTTCTTTGAGGTCCATTGTGGAGGACTTTTTATTTTTCCCCATTCACCCCTCCATGAATTCCAGCCATTGCTCCACCTTCACGTGCAGAAAGTACTACATCAGTCCCAACTATGTGAAGGAGATGGACCAAGATACTTCTAAAAATTACCTCTGAAGCTCTAGTTGCTCCCCACAACTATGTCTGGGGGAAGTCCCATCTCCTGCCCCATTCCACTCAAGAACCCTGACAGCCTCTTTTTTTCAGGATTGTGATGCCTTATTGTCCTACCCTATCCCAACCAGCCCCTACATCCTCTTACTTGCCCTCCTCCTGCTTCATTATAGCTCCAGAAATTCTCTCCCAAGGTGCAGAGACAAGAGCTCCCCTCTATTATTCAAGGTCCTAGCAGAAAGGCATATTTACACATTTGTGGTACAGGGAACCCCAAAGGGTAGTGTTGTGACCTGGGGCCAGGGGCTACCAAGCTGTTACTATCTCTACCCAAGAGAATGGGGTGGGAGCTGTTATCAGAATCTGGAAGAAGAACCCAGAAGGATGATGTAGAGTTGGCATTTGGAGAAAAGAAGTGACTAAAGGATCCAGCCAGACAGGGCAACCTCACAAAAAGGGCTAAATACCCTTGCCCTACTTTTCTTCCCTCCCCAGTCTCCTGCCGAGCTCTCCACTGGCCAACCCAATTTGAAAGCTGAGAGGACAAAAAAGAAAGCAAAAGGCCAAGGAATTCGATGTGGGCTTCTTAACTGTCAGCCCTCTGAGACAGAGCAGACTGGGGGTATACCACCCCACTTCATGTTTGGTTGGCTTGAGGAGAGGGCAAGAGAAGATTTTTCTTTTTTGTTCCCACTTCCATCTTTAGATATTCAGCAACTTGTTCTGTTCAAATAAAGTAACACTTAAGGCACAAACCTTCAGGGAGTCCTCAATGGCAGCAGTCCCCAATATTTTTGGTACCAGGGACTGGTTTCATGGAAGACTATTTTTCTACTAGATGGAGGGCAGGGGGCTGAGGAGAGTCTGACAGGAGGGGGAGCTCAGGCAGTGATCTGAGCAATGGGGAGGAGCTATAAATACAGATGAAGCTTCATTTGCTTGCCCACAGCTCACCCCCTGCTGTGCAGCCTAGTTCCTAACAGGCCAGTAGCAGGCTGGGGGCAGGGTGGGGTGGGGTGTTGGGGACTGCAGCTCTGCAGCATGCATTCTCAACAAAGCCACTATCATCCCTGGGGAGACAAAACTTGGTTCATGGGATAAGAAAAATCCTAGCTATTATATGGTTTGTGTCCTTCCAAAGGGCCACAGGACATAAACAGATATACAATATATTCATGCTATTAAAGTTTCATGGAAGATGGCGGCAATTAGGGAAAAAGTATATAAAAAAGTACTGGTTGGGGGTGGGGATAATAATGAAAATTAGATTGAGAAACATTCAATTATAGTGACCCAAAACTTTCCTGGGAAAGCTGTTACTGAGAGCTTTGAATCTGTCACTATCAAAAGAGCAGTTTGTGCTATTATATATTATTAATCTGTAAACTCATAGGTACTTTTAGACATACTCTCTTTACACAGTTCATAATAAAAGTGCAGGGTGGCGCCTGTGGCTCAAGGAGTAGGGCGCTGGCCCCATATAACAGAGGTGGTGGGTTCAAACCCAGCCCTGGCCAAAGGGGAAAAAAAAAAGTGCAATTTGAACTGCTTTTCACTCAGGCTTTATTCAACTTACCTTCGCCCATTTTGAACATTGTTGGCCTCTCAAAAGTCTCCTGCAGCATACAGCCTTTTGTTGGTATTTCCCTACTTGGAAAAGCTCAAGGTCATTGGCAAGCCAGAAGATTTTAACATGCAATCACTTTTCTCTCAACTGATCAAGCTACACATTTCTTGGATGCTAGTCTCTATAATGAATACCAAGCTACTAGGCATGCCCCCTCCCTTTCAGGAGCTCACAACTGTCACTGGAGATGTCGCAAAGAGAAAGTCAACAAGGCAAAATACAAGAGAGAACTTTTTGGCCATGAGGATGATTTTCTCATGTGGCTTGCGAAGGCAAAAGGGCTTGAGGGTCACATTTCAAATCACTACAGGCCAGTTAACCTGGTCAACCCCCCTCCCCAGCCCCAGGAGAATCAATTCCCTAGCAGGAGCCCTACTGTTAACATACTTCCAGGCAGAGAGAGGCTTTTTTATCCTTACTCTTTATTTCTTATCTCTAAGCCTGTTCCCTCTTTGTCACCAGACATTCTCCCCATTCCCATGGTGACTCAACTTCTTTGACAAGTCTTTGGTGTGGCGCCTTTCAGAGGATGCTTGAAAGTGCAAATGGATTGTGTCTACTGTTTCCTCCTTATCCATACACTTATTTGACCCTTCAGAAAACTCTAGAAGATTAGGAAGGCATGATTTCTTCTTACCAAAGGCAGGCTGCCTTTCCACAGGAGGTGGGGTTTGCTCAAGTGCTCCATGATCCTGCCCTTAGAGGTTCTGTCGATTTGCCTGATGGGGAAACAAAGCTTGTGGGCCACTTCCCAGAGACCCCCCTGATGCCCTCAGTGCTTCAGCATAGGGGTCAATCTCAAGAAAAGGCTCCTGTTTTGTCCTGCGCTTCCATGCTGTCGATCTTCTTATTTATTGGCAGCAGGAATGGAAGGGTGAGGTACGGAAAGGGGACTCGAAACAACAAAATGCACAGTGTGCGTCATTTTCCATTGCTTGGAGACTAAAAGCTCTGTAATGCATCCACACTTACACAGAAGACAATAGTGAGGTTATCTGTATCACATTTCATTTTACCACATGTCACCTTGTTTACATCACACTTTAGGTTATATACGGGGTACAGATTACCTTTCAATCTGGTAATCTCTCTGGTTTTATTTAGCCCTTTTTTTCTTTCATCAATAAAAAATTTTAAAGGCAGCCATTGTTCAAAGAAATGACTATTGTACTTAGAACACAAAGATGTTTTAATTAAGAAGGACAGTCTGTCTTGTACCTTGGCTTCCCGTAACTTTTTGAAGCAGGCTTTGATGCTCGTTGAGCTATGCAGCATTCTGCAGTTATTAAGAGCAAATGAGTCTCTTCTTTAAACACAGACCTACGCTTAGCACATTTAGTACTATTTGACTTGGGTCTCAAGATAGTGCTATTCCCGGAATGGACTTCACATGCTGAATTATTTTTTTAATTACCCACAATCCTATCACATATGCTAAAGTGACCTTTTTTTTCCTATAGCCTTTCCAACAATGTGCTGAGATGAAGAGATTTCTACAAGGTACTTTCTCGAGTTAGGAACTCACAGCTTTAACTCTTTAATTCTCAAGTACTTGTATTGCCTATTCATGCTGCCTCTGAAAATATATTCTGAGCAAATACTTCAAAACATGGACTAGTTCACATGCACACCCAAGTTCTTTGCAACATCATGTAGAATAACCAAACTGAGGGCTATGTGGCAATGGGGAGAAACACATAAATTACAGTGTTAAATGAAAAAGCAGGATGCCAACCCAAATATGCAACTCTGTAAAAAATGAATGTGGAAAAAACTGGAAGAAAGTACACAAAACCCAATAATTTTGCAAGTATGACAAACTCATTAGTTGTTCTTCATTTTCAAACATTTTCATCTATGTTGTGAATTTTTGATTAACTTTAAAATTCTTTTATTTAGATAATTGTTTCAATGTATTAAAGGAGTAGTTTGATCTTTACCTAAAGACCAAAATCTCCCATTTCGTTATAGAACCTTCATGTAAACTGGACTGTTGGAAAGTTGGTATGATACAGGGAAAGTATTGGATGGCTTAATACAGGAGTTGAAATAACAAATGACCACAGAACCCAACAAAGAAGGGAGCAGTTGTGCCTGGGGCATTTTTTGTGACTTTCCTGATTTGTACATTTTGGCCACTTGTTCAAATTCAAAATTAAAATAAAGACATTTATGGGCCAAACAGAACATGTCTACAAGCTAGATTCAGCCGGCTGGCAGTGAGTTTATGACCTCTGGCACAAGACCCATTGAAGTTACAGCCAGCTGCCCAACTTCCGAGCACTCAGGCAAGCAGCCTTCCCCGCGTCCTTCCGTTCCCTCTGCCTCAGCAAGTGCTGCACCACTTCTGACTGTTTAATGAAGGTGGTGAAGGATATTAGTCCTTAGGATCCCGAAGGCTTGTGAATCTGTCCCTCCTTGGAAGCTTTTCTCCTGCCAGAACATGAAAGCTGGTGACATTTTTAGCTTTAGTTTCTCCATCTGTGGCTCACATTTAGTGTGGCTGTGAGGAATGAATTTGGTGCTGTTCAAACATGGCCAATTTCATCCTTAAGTCCCTTCACAGTTGTAGACAGTGCCACCCAGTCCTAGGCTCGGTTTCCTGTTTGCTGTCAATCATACTTCAGCAGTTAGTGTGTTTAGCACGAGGCCACTGCCCTGTCTGGTACCACAAACTAGCTCCAGAGGACTGACCTCCAGATGTGGCCACCTCTTCGGCTCCTCTCCACTTCCTCTGTCCCCCTCTCCCTCTCATCCCTGGGAGAACCTTTAGCACCATGACCAGGTGGGATCCTACCTTCTTTCAAGCAGTATCTGTTGCTGATTTCTCCTAAAAGGAGGCAACTTCCTCCTTTTCTGGAAAACTACCCTTTTCCTGGCAGTGACCCTGGAAAAGCGGCTTTGCCGTAAGCTGACACTCCAGAACTGACCGTCATTCCCAGTCCCTGGTACACATACCATGGAGCATCTGGCCCCACAAAGTCAACATGGTGTCTCTGTTGCCCTGAGGGCAAAGCAAGCTGCATCAGTAGAATCTTTTGGGAGCTTGTGCATTGATAAATTAATTAATCACTAACCAATAAACAAATGAGTTGAGGCTCCCCAAGTAGCCCTTTGGCTTCTACTTGTTGAATCGCCCCTTCCTTCTCCATCCAAGACCCATTGTGGTTAGAAACGCCTCCTATTAATTCTTCGTTTATTTTGGGCACTGCAGATGCTGCCAGATGTTTACTTTTAACGTGAGGAGAATTACTCTGCTCTTGTGGTTGGGGAGAAGGAAGGGGGAGCTCAGGGCTTTGGGGCTGGCAAGCCTCTTCACAGCCCAGTCACTGGGGGCTCTTTCCTTCTCCTCTCCAGATGTGGCCCATCCTCCACCCCTTTCTTCCAAGTCAGCAAATCCAGACTATTCCAAGCATGGAGGGCCTCACAGCCTCCAGACTCCAAGCAGCGGCACACATGGCCCACCACGCGATGCACACATATGTAACTCTGACGTCACGCCTGGGCTCCACCAGCCCTCACAGCAGTCAGACTGGGATTCTCATCCAGAGTCCCCTTCTCACCTTGCCCTTTGAAATAGCTCCCTCTGTGACAATACCAAAAGGCAGAACTCCCCTTCAAATTGTTTCAGCTTTTGAGTTATGACCGTGGACCTCAAGACTAACCTTGGAACTCCACACAGTCTTGACTTATTTGCAGCTACACCCTGATTGCTGATCCCACCACAGATTTCAGGGTCCAGATGGGCTTTGCAGGATCTTGTGCTGCTAAGGGGAGCTGAGGATGATGGCAGATGCTGGCAAAAAAACAGGTTCTTCCCACTAGGGTCCAAAGTCTTCCAGAGACATAACAGGCAATTACCTGAAACCCATTCTTTTGAAGCACAGTTCCTGATTCTACATCACCTTATGCCACTTATTACCTCCGCTGCTGGATGATAAGGGAGCGCCTCCTCATTTGTCCATCCATCAACCTGTGAATCTGTCCCCCTCCCCATCTTCCTCTACACCTTTCTTCTCCCTTCTGCTCTCTTAGGCTCTAATAACCCAGAGGCTACAAATACCTTCTCTTTTTCTTTTTCCTTCTTGGTGCCCAGGAAACAGGGCCAAAAGGCAGAAGCTCATAATCAGGCCAGTTCATACTCTCACACAGAAATAGACCTAGGAGGAAGAAGGGACAAGAAACAGTGTCCTGCCCAATGAAGAGCCTTACACAGGACAGAAGCGCAGGTCAGAGCCACACATGATGATGGAGGACTTACAACATGATTCTGACTGAGCTGGTTACAGTCCACATGCTGGACTCCTCTTGGAATTCCAAGAAAAACACCCCTTCTAGCCAGGAGTTGTGGCAGGCACCAGTAGTCCCAGCTACTCGGGAGGCTGAGGCAAGAGAATCACCTAAGCCCAGGAGTTGAAGGTTGCTGTGAGCTATGTGATACCACAGCACTCTGCCGAGGGCCATGAAGTGAAACTCTGTCTCTACGGAAAAAAAAAAAAAGAAAAGAAATATACCCCTTCTATTTCTGAGCAGTGACTGGAAACTGGTAGTAGAAGGGGAGACGCCAAGTGATTTCTTTCTCAAGAACTTATTCTTCCAAGAACAAATAGGAGACACAAATCACAAAACACTGCATTACTACAGAACAGTGAACTGACCCTGTTGCAGTCATGCTTGTTTCCATCCCCCTCCAAACCACCATCCTAAACCATCTCCATTCCCTTTCCCAATCCATAGATGGTCCCTTATTTGCAATGATTCACCTTACAATTTTCGTCTTTATGGTTTTGGAAATGAGATATGAATTCAGTAGAAACTATACCTTGAGTACCCTTGAGTACCCAGACAACAATTCTGTTTTTCACTTCAGTACAGTATTCAATTACATGAGGCATTCAATACTTTTTTTATAAATAGGCTTCGTGTTAGATGATTTTGCCCAACTGTAGGCTAATGTAAATGTTCTGAGTATGCTTAAAGTAGGCCACGCTAAACTATATGATATTCGGTAGGTTAAGTGCATTGAACACATTTTTTTTTTGAGACAGTCTCAAGGAGTCACCCTGGGTAGAGTGCCATGGCATCACAGCTCACAGCAACCTCAAACCCTTGGGCTGACGTGATTCTCTTGCTTCAGTCTCCCAAGTAGCTGGGACTATAGGCTCCTGCCACAATGCCTGGCTATTTTTTCTTACTGTTGTTGCAGTTGTCATTGCTGTTTTAGCTGGCCCGGGCCAGGTTTGACCCCGCCAGCCTTGGTGTATATGGCTGGCACCCTACCCACTGAGCTACAGGCACCGCCCTAAATGCATTTTTGATTTAGCATATTTTCAACTTACGATCGATTTGTTGGAACATGGCCCCATTGTAAGTTGAGAAGCATCTACATATAATTATTCCGTTGGAAACTGAGGTATCTCCAACCCAGCATTCATCCTTCCTTTTCCTCTCCCCATAGCTACTCTGGGGCAGGACTAAAGCCAAGGTGATCTGCAAGATGTCTCCTCCAGAAAGCCCTCCCATCTTTTCCCTTAAAGATTTCTACTCCAGATTTCCTTTTCTTCATTCATATGGTCTCTGACCCTTCTAAGAAGATAGATCCTTCGATTAATGATTTAGTCATACACACAAGTCCCATTTTCCTGCTTTATTCAACAAAGTTCCTACCAGGTGACTTTCCCTGAAAACGTTTAAGGAGCCCAAAGGAGGGGACGCAAGGGGAAAAAGGACTACGATACATGTAGGAGGACTGAGAGATGTGTGGCTTCCGTGGGCCACTCTGGAATGTGACCAGGGGTGAGGTTGTTACAGCCACCTTCTCTAAAGCAAGCAGGCAGCATCCAAAGCTTTGACTGAGACTATGGCCTTAACCTCACCCCTACCCTTGTGGGTCATTTGTATCAGATCAGAAGAAGGTCATTGGAGATAATAAGAGGATGCTGCTGGGGCCTTCAACACAGGTCACAGAGGAATCAATGTAGTCTGGAGGCAATTTGGTCCAGTGGTCATGAGCTTGTGCCCTGAAGCCAAATACTCTGGTTCTGAATCCTAGCTCCTAGGCCCATGAGGCCTTACACAGATGCATTTATATTGTTTAGTCTTCATTTCTTCATCTGTGAAAGAGAATATAATAGTGCTTACCTTACAGGGTAGTTACAAGGTATAAATAATGTTAGTAAATTGTTGTCTGTCACATAGTAAGTCCTCAGTATCTTATCATTATTGTGTTCTATTATTGGGTTCCAGATTTGGCCCTCCACTAGAGATCCTGAGGGAGGATGAGCATCTCTCTGGGGGTGGGGGTGAATGTGTCATGGGCCCATCCAGGCTGTCCCAGCTCTGTATTAGCCAAATGTGGCTTTGTAATGGCAGCAGATGAGGCAGAGTGGGAGGGCCAGGAGCTGGGCAGGACCACCCATGGGGTTGGGGAAGGTGCTGGCAAGACAGCCTCAGCTGCAGCTGCTGGGCAGCCATCCAGGGTGACAGGCAAAATGCTGCATACTAGGGTGTGGAAACAGACAACAGGTGGCAGCTCAGCTACAGTCTGCGGCTAGGGAGGGGAGCGGCAGATCATCCAGCATTTGGTAACAGGGTGTAGCTACCAGCAGGTGGATCACAGCCATGGGTAATTCCGGAGGGGTCTTCTGAAATCCAAGCAGGCAGGCAACAAAAGGAAAGTCTGCCAGCAGATCTCAGAACCCATCTGAAGGCTAGATTGAGCAGTGGGAAGCCAGAGAGCAAAGTAAGGCAGGGCCTCAAGCCTAGAAGGACTAGACTTGTTAGCAGGACAAGGGCACAGACACAGGACATAAGACAGCAGTGGCATTACCAGAATCTAGGCACAAAATGTCAGGAGGGGAGAAGGACTGCATGAGCTGAGAGTCAGTGGGGCCTGCTACAGTACAGCCCTACGCTCGACCCCTGGGCCCAGGCCAGGCCAACCCAATCACCAGGGCAACCAGGGCAGGTCTGAGCCTGTGCTGTCCCCACAATGGGGGTGCAGGAAAGGGAAACTGGAGGTCATCATAAGGTAACTCCTCTCTGTCTCTCTCTGTCTCTCAAATATACACACACATACACACAAATACAGTTCTGTCCAGCTTCTGTTCAAGTTTGCCTGACTATTGCCCCTTTGCACGCTTTCTCTCTCCTAGACCTTACTTGCTACTGAGAAAATAGAATTAACCCTTTTAAAATGAAAAACCCAGTCTCTCAGGACCTCAACAGCCCACCTGAAAGTCATTGGTAAGCAACATGTCCCTAGGCCTCTGCTCTGTCCCCAGTGGCAGGAGCAGTTTACAGCAGTGGACACAGCTGGAGAGAGCTAGACCCCCAATTAAGGAAGAAGGGTGAGAGTTCCCAAAGCCCCTGACTTGGGTTCAGCTCCCACAAATCCCTTTCTTAGGGTTAGCTAACAACCCCTCCATAAACACTTTTCCGAATATGTGTTTTGCCAATGACCCCAGAAGACTTTGTCTTGGAGATCAAGAGACCTTGGGAACCAGATTCAAGTTTGTCCATGCTAGACCCACATCCTCACAGAGGTAGCTAACCCTTATACATCTACATGTATGTAGCTGTTAGGTCTCATCTGTATCAATATTAGCCCCTAAGCCTTATACACACATTCATTTTTACGTGGTTTTCTAAAACTAACACACACACTTTTATTTACTGGCCTCCAGCAC
Source organism: Perodicticus potto (assembly GCA_963574655.1). Lineage (NCBI taxonomy): Eukaryota > Metazoa > Chordata > Mammalia > Primates > Lorisidae > Perodicticus > Perodicticus potto. Next base: position 29,538 of record CAUYRH010151475.1, read on the forward strand.
TGAAGGGTGTGAGCAATGACAGTGGACACCACATCAGAGGGCCCCATGAGGGCAGATGAGCAGTCAGTAGAGCCCCCTCACCTCGGCCTCCGGGCACATCAGCCACAACATTCCCCCTGCTCCCGCTGGACCTCTTCTCTCTCCCCAGCAAGATGACCAGAAGAGCTAGTGACCTGGACTTGGTGGGAGCAGGCCAGGCTGTCTGCTGTCGGCTTTTGGCTTTAGAGTCCAGTTCCTAGTTCCTGATGTGCACAGTGTATGTACCACCTGGAGCTAGCAATGGAGCGGCTCACAGGATCTGATCTTCGCTGACTTCCAGGGCTTCCTGGATACATAAAAAGACAGAAAGACCAATAATATCAGTCTGGACCTTTCCAACAGAGGAAATTTAATAGAAGAGGTCACCTTGCTGATGGAAATCCTAAGAAGCCATACAAGGGATGATGAGTCAATCCAGAAGTCGGCAGCGGCAGGGAGCCACTTCTGCCCCAGGGACGGAAGAAGGGAGGAAAGAGGAAGGAGGCTTATCAGAGTGCAAAGCCAGGGCTCTTCAGTGAGAATCAAAGCCACAGAGAGAGGTGACATGTGATGTGAGCTAAAACTGTGAAGAGACCCAGATTCTGCAGAAAGAAAGGAAGACCTTGACTTTACCACCTACTACTTTTTAGTTCTCTACCAGGAACCCCCACTGCTTTAACCTACCTGGAGGCCAAAGGGCAATGAACCCAGTACATGCAGTCCCTGCAGGGGAACCTTGGGAGGGCAAAAAGGCAGTCTGAGACCAAGTGGACAACTGGCCAGCACCAGCCAAGAATGTCCACTAGGCCTTGGGTGGACCATTTGCAGGCATGTCTGTTTTAGAGAATAGAGAGCAGCACCCTTCTTAGTACTCTCAGCCACACAAAGATGGAAATGGGTCAGCTGCCACTGACTAAAAGTATGTCCTGGCAGCGCCTGTGGCTCATCGAGTAAGGCGCTGGCCCCATATACTGAAGGTGGCGGGTTCAAACCCGGCCTCAGCGGAACTGCAAAACAGAAAAATAGCCAGGCGTTATGGCAGGCGCCTGTAGTCCCAGCTACTCGGGAGGCTGAGGCAATAGCCTAAGCCCAGGAGCTGGAGGTTGCTGTGAGCTGTGTGATGATGCCAGGGCACTCTACCGAGGGCGATAAAGTGAGGCTCTGTCTCTATTAAAAAAAAAAAAGTATGTCCTGTTAATGTGCATGATCAGATACAGCAGGGGGACACCCTGAAGGAAATTGCATTGTCGGTAAACAAGGGGTGCCCTCTCTCAGGGGCTAACTCTCTGTGCCCTAGTTAGGGGGCGGGCTGCATCTAGCTACTAGGGTGCTCTTTGAGTCATTTCCTACACTGGAGAAAAGCATGCCCTGTGCCTTGGGCAATTGAGAGCTTCCTGGTGAGGACCAGGCATGCTGTCCAGGACATCAGAGTACTCAGCATGCTCCTTAGAGAAAACCAGAGAGCCTCGTCCTCCCAACCCTCCATCCCTCCCCCAAACACAGACCACCTTGGTCCAGCTTCCTTCAAGTTCTTCAAGAGGCTCATCCAAGAACTTTGGCCTGGGCTGGGCATTAGCAGTCTCTTCATCTCTCCTCCCAGGCACTCCAGCCCCTTCCCCCACACCCAACCCAGGATCCAGTCCTGATATGGGAAGTCCCTCCCTTCCAGGCCCTCAACACAAAGGTCCTGAGCATAGTAAGGGGGGGGGGGGAGAGGAAAAAGACATTTCTAAGATTCCTGGATGCTTTTCTGGCCCCAGAGAAGGCAGGCATTGCCCAGCAGGAGTTAAGAGTCTAAATATGAACCCAAAAGAGTACACAAAATGGGAGGGCTTCCCACACCAGATTGGCCTCCTTGTGCAATCACAGCCCAACTTCTGTTGTGTCCTCAGCTGGTCTGCAAGTTCTCCACGGGTTGGAGTTCAGCACATGCCCCGGCCCTCACCATTCTGCACAAATCCAGGCACCACCTTCACAATGAGTCCTTCGCAGGACTTGCTGTGCAATTTATGAGGCCCAGTGCAAAATGAAAATGCAGGGCTCCTTGCTTAAACGTGCTAAAATTTTTAAGATGCAGGGCATGGTGGCTAATGCCTATAATCTATCATTCTGGGAAGCTGAGGCAGGTCAATTGCTTGAGCTCAGGAGTTTGAGAACAGCCTGAGCAGAACAAGACCCCATCTCTACTATAAAAAAAAAAGAACAGAAAAATTTAATATGGTTGTCACAGAGCATTAGAACAAGTGCCAATTCCTCCTAAGCACAGGGCCCTGGACGACTGTGTAGGTCTCATTCCATGAAATAGGCTCTGGTCGTAGGTGGCATGTGCAGTGGCTTGCCTCCAGAGACACAGCCATCGTTTTCTTACCTCCATGTGCCCACATGCCACTCCCACACCAAAGATCTGGACTAGACAAATGGAATGCAATGGAAATGATGCCTTGTACCTTCAAGACTAGGCATGAGACGGTTTGCAGGTTCTGCCTGGACCTCATGGAATGCTTGCCTTGGGACACCCCCTCTCAGAACCCAGCCTCCATGCTGTGAGAAGCCCAAGCCACATTGAGCACTCACATGTAACTCAATGCCCCAGCTGAGCCCAGGTGGACAGCCAGCATCAACCAGTGAGGTGAGTGAACTGCCTTGATCATCCAGCCCCATCAAGCCCTCAGATAACCACAGCCGACTGTCACCTGACTGAAACCACATGACAGATCCCCAGTGAGAACCACCCGGCTAAGTCCAGTCAACCCACAGAACCATGAAAAATAAGAATCCATTGTTTTGCACCATGAAGTTTTGTGGTGGTTTGAGATAACTGAGACATGCTTCAAGGAGAGGCATGCACTTAGAATACAGTGCAAATTTCCTGAGTTGTGTGATGCGACAATATTGGCTGAGCACACACTGGGATCTCAGTAGACACTGCCCACTGGCCTGGCAGGGTTGGCACCAGGCATGTAGGCTCCTGACCCAGGACATACACTCTCTCTGATGGGTACTCTTTGTGATGAAATAGTTGCCACCTCATTTCAACCTGACATTTCCTTGGTTAATGAGGATGCAGTAGATAGTGCTATCTCCAGAGATTCATGACTACTTCCTCTGACCCAGCTCCTACCCTTCCTATCTCAGGAAATGAAAAGCGATTTTCCCCCGGGACCTGTTTCCCCATAGCAACCTAACAAGATTCCAAAACCAATCTTGCAGCCAGTTCCAGTATCTGTCTTCACTGTAATAATAATACAGATGCTGCACCTGCCCTCAGATTCCGTTCTCTGCTCTCGTGTGTGTTCATTTTGTTTCTCCAGGATCTTTAAACATCTGATTAAATTTCATGCTTCAAATGGAAAGTTCTGAAGGGGGAAGATTATCAGACTTTGTAACTTTCATCAGCCCTCCTCTACGCCTGGCAACTCCTCTATGCTTTGCAATGCCTGTTCTCTCTCTTCTCACCCCTCACGGCCCAGAAGTCCTCCTGTGCCCTGTGAACTGCTCTCCCCACTGCTGGTCACACTGTCCTTTCCGCCCACAGCCCAGCTCTGAAACATCTGACACAGGCAACCCACAGAGGAGGAACCCAAGTCAGTGTGCAAACTGAGGTTGCCAAAAGCTGGAGTTTCGCAAAGGAAAGGACTCAGCTAAACAAAGAAGGGTTCAAAATCCAAAGCCAACTTGACACCCCCTTTCCTGTTAAGCTCCTGACCACCTGGCCCCACTCCTATGACACAAACTGCCCTAAAATCCACATCTCTATAAAGTGGGAAGAAGTGCAGGCAAACCCAAGTGACCAGAGACTCAAGGCATGGGGTCTTGGCTGTGTAGCCACAGGGGTTGCTGAGCCTGCACCTCCCACCAGTTGTCCCTATTGTTCCTTGGGAAAACAAAATGATGCAGTGGCACCTGCACCATGATTAGTCTGCACTGCTTGATCCTTATTTTCATTTTGTGAACACAAATGCCACCCTAGGTATCCTGGTTACAACACAGGTCCCCAACAGTTCTTGTTTACCATGTGACTTGGCAAGTAGCATGTTCAGCTTCCAGGTGGGTGCTGGTCTCAAGGCCAATAACTATAATGCAGCAGGAAACATTTTTGAGGTAATGACCAATATTTTTCATCCCGGAAGCTTCCTTCTGTCCTCCCAGCCCTCCACCTCAACTTACTCCCAACTTAAATTCAAGCAGCTCAGCTGCTCTATGCTCTGCCTCAAGGGAGGAATGAATAGGGAGAAAAAGGAAAATATTATGCAAGCTTTGATGTCTGGGCTAGATTAAAATGTTTAGGAGAAACATCTTGAGTGATAGCAGGGCTTCCTTCTCTCTACCTCCCCAAAATAAACAGTTAAGAAGCCTCTGAAATGGTGAGGTGAGGAGAGGAGGGAAGGTGCCGGGAATAGTGGGGCTGCGGGGCCCAGAACACAGCCCGATGGGCTCAGGCAGGTGGGATAAAAGAGCCAACAGACAGCCTGTGAGGGCCACTGCTGGCATCAGAACCCTGGGCACCAGCCTCTGCCTGCACGTCGGGACCCCACAGCTGTCTTTCCTGGTGGGCCCACCAGCGGCTCTTACTTCTGCAGTAGTGGCACAGGAACCATATTTGCTTTCTTGGTAACCATCCAGGTTACCCCCACCCAGCCCCACAATGTCCCAGGACACCTGAAGCCTCTAGAACGGAAGCTGGGCTCGCAAGCCCCACTACCATCACCACCCCACACACACCTACTGTGAAGCAGCTCAAAACCCCACTCACCACCTGCAGGCTGGAAGAGGGTTAAACACGCCTCCCTTACAACATGCTCTGAACATCTGCTGGGTGGCAGGCATCTACTCCAGGCTGTTAGTGCCTTATCTTATTTAGTGATAGAACAGGCATGCCAGTTCCTCCTGCCCCTTAAAACCCATCCTCAACCTAGCCTCTCTGCCATGCCTTTCCTAATGGAACTACTCTAACAGTCTATAACCTTTTTGACACCAGGGAACAGTTTCATGGGAGACAATTTTTCCAGGGGAGGGGGGGGTCTGGGGAAGATTCAAGCACACTGCAGGTACATCTCCACTTCAGATCATCTGGCCTTAGATATTCCTAAGGAGCACACAATCTAGTCCCTCACACATGCAATTTACAGTTAGATTTGTGCTCCTATGAGAATCTAATGCTGCTGTTTGTCTGACAGGAGGCAGAACTCAGGCAGTGATGCCAGCAATGGGAGCAGCTATAAATACAGATGAAGGTTCACTCGCTCGCCCCACCACCACCACCACTATTCACCCCCCTGCTGCTGTGTCGCCCAATTCTTAACAGTCCACAGGTCCAGTAGCAGTCCGTGGCCAAGGGGTTGGAGACCACAGAACTACTCAACCTCTTAGAGGTAGAGGTATACTCTTTCCTCAGTGCTACATCTGCAACCTTTTCATCTTTCCATTGTTCCATTTACTGCACTTCATTGTGACTGTTACTGACAAGTCTCTATCTGTTATTACACTAGAATATCTTGGAAGCAGGGTCCAAGTCCTATTCTTTTTTGGATGGCTTATGATCGGCACATAATAGGCATTAAATTAATGTTTTTATGGTCAAGTTGAATTGTCCACCGAATTCTTTTTTCTAAATTAAAACTACCTGTAATCCCACCACTTGGGAGGCAGAGGCGGGTAGGTTGCCTGAGCTCACAGGTTGGAGACCGGCCTGAGCCAGAGGGAGACCTCACCTCTAAAAAATAGCCGGGCATTGTGGCGGGCACCTATAGTCCCAGCTACTCAGGAAGCTGAGGCAAGAGAATTGCTTAAGCCCAAGAGTTTGAGGTTGCTGTGAGCTGTGATGCCACAGCACTCTACCAAGGGTGATAAAGTGAGACTCTGTCTCAAATTAATAATAAGAAACAATAAAAAAAATTAAAACTAGTATTATTTGTTAAAGCAGTTGCAGAGCAATGGAGACAATCGTAAAGAACAAAACATTAAAGAAAACAATTTGGTAAGTCATCTTTGGTTTTCATCTGTCGCTAATGGCTGCTTGATTTTTCCTAAAGCAGTGGCATCAGCCTGGTGGCCTTTTTCCCTTAACCACTCTCCTTGAGTCTAATCCCACCACTGAGCCCCTCCTCTGAACTCTGACCAGAATCTTTTCTCTTACCTTATTGAGAAGAAGGCGGCCTGATATGAACTCCCTCAAATTTCTATCTCTCTGCCTCAGAATCTTTCTGAATGACAGGCCAAAGGTGTGGGAGAAGAGAAGGCCTCCCCTACTGCATGGACAAGATTGATAAACTCTTACTGGAGTGACATTGGTGGTGTGCATCGAAATTTTACATGTGCCTAAACTTTAACTTGGCTGTTCAACTTCTAAAAATTCATTCCAATGAAACAATTAGGTAAATGCACCAAAAAACCACAAAGATGTTCTTCGCAGAGTTGTTTATAAAACATACCCTTCTAGCCTTGTTTTGTCCCTTCTTTGCTGTCTGGGTTTTAGCTACTCTGGTTTCTTTCAGTTGTTCTGTCTTTGCCCTCTTTCTCTAACATCCCCAAAGTCCTCAAATCCTACCCTACAGTCTCCTCCCCTGTCTCTCTCATCCAACTCCAATTTTTTCAGCCTAGTTCAGACATCCATAAGTCACCCCACGACTATCAAGAGAGACCCTTGAAGAGAGAACATCCTTGCGAGGAACGTGCACAGTAGGACTTGTGAAGGACCAGTGCAGGGTGACAGTGAGCCGTGCAGACTGAGCTTGCTGACTTCGGGACCCAGGGTTCTCTGGCCTCCACCCTTGCCACACCATTCTACCCAGGCACAGACAAAATCCTTTCTCCTAAGTTTGCTGGAAACATATTACGGTTTTTCAATAGGAACTTTAGTTTTTGTTTTTTTTAAAAGGGGGAAGAAGAGCAATTCTGACGTATGAACTATTTTTTAAAACATAGAAACAAATTAAGTTGTGTGTTTCCTATCACTAATAAAGCTCATTGGAAGCACCCATCCCATCTGGGGTGCCACTTATCAGAGCCCAGGGTCGCCGGTTCTCTGGCCCCAAGTCAGGGCCTCGTCAGAGCCCAGACGTTAGGTCTCCAGCCCCGGCACACGAAACTGGACGCCAACTGCTGTCCCAGCTTTCTCGGGCGAAGTTTCATTCAGTCACTGGTGCTGAAGCACCTTTAGAAGTCGGTGTCAATATTAGTAGGACCGAGCATCTCAGCAGCAATTGGTCAGTCTAAGTTCTGAGATCCCACAGCCGCGTCTCCTAAGGTTATTTATAGAAGTAACACACCACAGGTGTGGAGACTGCTATGCAATAATGTCGGGGTTCTCATCACATGCTCTCACGTGCTCTCGTTTTAACAAGAGACCAATGGTGTTAAATGATGTTAAATCCCTTCCCCAATCCCTTATCACCAACGTATTTCTCACAGGTGTCTCCAACACCTGGGTCGCAGCTCCCTGCCCTTCAGTTCTTTGAGCAACCTCACCACACAGCTCACTTTTCTTACCCACCTCATGACAGATGGGTCAATGAGGCAGACCCTGGAATGAACACTGGCAACCATATATTCCTGTGTGATGATTGTTCCAACCATATTTTATTTTACTATAAATTTCTATTTTTGAAAAGGTGATTCTTGAACATGTTTAAATTTTTTTTCAACAATACCAAAGCACCTGTAATGAAAAAATTTGCTCCCTCTCAACCCCTAATCCATAGGTCCCATTCTCTTCCCCAGAGGTACTGTCCCCTTACCAGGATATGTGGAGACACAGATGTGTGACACACTCCATACCCTATTTCCCTCTTTGCTTTTTTCATTTAACCATATATCTTAGCGATTGTTCCTGATAGATCAGCCTTATTCTTCTTGTCATCTTTATGATCCACAATCCGTGCACCAGATGTCACGATGATGGACACATAGCCTGTTTCCAGTCTTTTGTGATGACAAACATGCTGCCAGAAATATCTCTGTATATTTCCCTCTGTACACTTCTCAGAAAAATTCTAGAAATGGAATCTATAGATCAAAGCAAATGTGTATTTAAAACCTTGATAGATATTGCCAAATTGCCCTCCAAAATAGTTATTCTAGTTCATACTTCCAACCAACAATATGAGACAGTCTTGGTTTCCTCAACAATTCTACCAGTTGTCCACCAAACACTTTGTTCTTTGCCAATCTGGTTTGCAAAGAATGATGTTTTGGTGTAGTTATAACAATAAATTTTTAAAAACAGAAATTAACCCTCTGTCATTTGTACAGCAAATATCTTTCCCAGTTTGTTTTGACATTATTTAAGATGTTTTTCATGTAGAAATTTTTAATTTTTATGTAGTTAACTATATCAACCTTTCCTTTCATGACTTTTGGGCTTTAAGTCATGCTTCAGAAACCTCACACTTCTTGAAGTATGAATGAATAGAAACCAGAACTATTTTCCCTCCCTGCCTCTCCTCCCCTCCCTCTCTCCCTGTCCTGTGAATGTGTCAAGGTTATCTCCTAATACTACCTCAGTGATTTTTCCACAAGAATGTTCAGTAACTCCCCATCACCTACTGGACTAAGAACATTGATGACACCAACTTACTTTGCAGGCTCATAATTCCCCTAAGTGTCCACTATTCTCCAGTTCAACTTTACTTTTCAATTCCCCCCAAAATCTTTCCCAGCTGGACACAATGGCTCACACCTATAATCTTAGAACTCTGGGAGGCTGAGGTGATAGGATCCCTTGAGTTCAGTTCAAGACCAGCCTGAGCAAGAGCAAGACCTTATCTCTACTACAAATAGAAAAATTAACTGGGTGTGGTGGTGAGCACTTGTACTATTCAGGAGCTAATCCGGAGGCTGAGGAAGGAAGATTGCTTGAATCCAACAGTTTGAGTTTGCTGTGAGCTCAGCTCATGCCAGGGAACTCTAGTCTGGGCAACAGAGTGAGACTCTGTTTCAAAAAAAAAAAAAACAGGCTTTCCCATAGCTCAGTAAGTAGTGCACCAGCCACATACACCAAGGCTGGCAGGTTTGAGCCCAGCCCAGGCCTGCTAAAGAACAATGACAACTACAACAAAAAATAGCTGGGTGTTCTGGCGGGTACCTGTAGTCCCAGCTACTCAGGAGGGTGAGGCAAGAGAATGGCTTAAGCCCAGAAGTTTGAGGTTGCTGTGAGCTGTGACGCTACGGCACTCTACTGAGGGTGACATAGTGAGACTCTGTCTAAAAAAAATAGGCTTGGTACCTGTAGTTCAGAAGCTAGGGTACCAGCCACATACACTGGAGCTGGCGGGTTCGAACCCAGCCGGGGCCTGCCAAACAACAATGACAACTACAACCAAAAAACAGCCAGGCATTGTGGTGGGCACCTGTAGTCCCAGCTACTCAGAGAGAGTCCCAGCTGAGGCAAGAGAATCACTTAAGCCCAAGAGTTTGAGGTTGCTGTCAGCTGTGACACCATGGCACTCTACTAAGGGCGACATAGTGAGACTCTGTCTCAAAAAAAGTCTTTCCCTCTCCCCTGACTTTCATCAGACTATTTCATCTGCCTGCAAAGCTTCTGACATGTTTGCCTGTCAAAATTCTCCTCATCTTGCAAGGCTCATTCCAAACACCCTTTCTCCATAAAGGCTGCGCCGGTCTCCACTAATCAGGTGTGGACTCTTCTTCCCTTGCACTCTCAAATCACCTTGTTGGTTCTTTCCCTGAATCATGCATCTCAGTCTGCCTTAAATAAAAGGCCATGGGGTATCCCACTCTACTTAATCAAGAACTCTATGAAAAATGTGAGCTGTGTGCTTCCATGACCTCTGCATCTGTAACAGTTCCTCATCCTTTTGTTGAAGTAAATAGTAGATACAAGTCATCACATTGATGGGGCCATGTGCAAAAAGGGAGTTACAGTCCTCTTGCTGAACTGCAGCAGCCAGACAGCTGGGCCGGAGGCTGAAGGGGCTGCCTGCCAAGCCAGTCTCCTCCGCTATCAGATGGCAGGTATTGCTACCCTTCTTTCAGTTGGCAAGTGGAAGAATACTCAATCCTTAAATAAAAAGAGGACTCATGGATTGTGGAGCTCCAGCATTGTCACCAGGAGCTGATGGCTCCCTCCAGCCCTCAGTCTCACTTCCTGTGTGTCAGTTCCATGGTCAGACAGTCTCTCCGTCACAGGGACAGCAACACGCCAGTGGTCAGCCGACACTTACATCATCCCCAGTTCAAGTCCAGAAGGAAAGAGTATCTGCCTCTCTGCCAACAACCCTAGCAAAACTTGTGCTCCTTTTACAGGCTCTTCTTGGGTTAGATGCCCACCCGTGAGCTGATTATGATGAACACAGAAATGGATTGCTCTGACTGGCCAGGCCTGAGACTTGAGCCAAGAATGTAGTGGATTCTAGGAGCGTGTGGGTGCAGTGCACAACCTAGAATAATTCCACCGAAGGAAACTGATGTACTGTTACCAAAAGAACAAAGAACAGATGCTGTTGACCAAAAACACCAAAGATCTACCGCAGGGAATGCAGAACATGGCTCCCTTCTGGAAGAGGGAGATGGACCTGAAGCGCCAACCCCAAGCTATTTCTCTCCTTCCGGCCGCTGTCCTCTGCCCTGGAGGCAATGGCTCCAGCTTCCAAACACAACATGGTCCCCCAAGGTTTGTGGCTCAGCCGCAGGACCAGTGTGAACAGATTCTAACCAAACCCCAGACCAGGCGATGGCTGGCGTGGTCCAGCCGACTCCGAGTTATTAGAACCAGGAGTCCCAGCCCCAGTCCCAAGAGTTGCAGGATTGTTTATCTTTGTTGGGGAAAAACTGTAGTCAGAGCCATAAATCACTGCCCAGCTGGATGGCTTCACTGAAATGTTTGTTTAAACAATGAAATCTCCTGATGGACTGAAAATATAGGATGGATCACCCTGTCCTTCTCAGGCCCAGTCCTGCAGGCCCAGTCTTGCTCCGGGCCTGGAGAAAGGCTCAGAATTGGCTCCCCTCCCCAACCCCCACCATCAACCCTAAAGAATGAAGCCACAGCATAGCTAATCTGAAACAGCAGATAATGCAAAAGCCATGCCTATCAATCTTTGAAATGCAATCTCTAGAGTGGTTTGCATTGGACGTGCCTTCCTAACGGAAGTAGCATTTCTTGGCTAATGTGAACAAAGAGGCTGCTTAAGAGGTGGCCTCTGGAAGAACACTGCACGGACAGCCATGGCGAGATGTGGCTCAGCCCTGACCTGCTGCGGGGTATAGGAAAATGACTTCTGCTCTCTGCACCTCCGTTTCCTCAGTTGTCACATGAGGGAGTTAGACTGTCCTTGTGTTTCCTTCCAGCTCCTATCTGCTAAGTGAGGTGGCTGTGCCCTCACATTCCCCACAGAAAGAGAAGATAAATAGGAGGGAGAGGGAAAGGAGGAAAAGGAGAGGCGTTGATTGAGATGATTCCCTAAAGTCTCTTCCAGCACTCTGGTGTCCTCTGCTGAGTTCTCTGGCCCTTCAAAGAAGGAGAGAAGGGGAAACTGCAAATGCAGGGTCCAGTGGGCAGACCCATAATTGGGAGGCTGGGACACTCTAAGGAGGTCAGTCAAAGAGTGACTGCTGATCCTGGGATGGGGTGACTTAGACCAAGTCAGACCTCAGGACAGGGGTCCAGGCTCAAGCAGTGCCCAGCTTCTGGGGAGCCTATCTGGGCAGAGGGGCTCAGTAGGGGAGGGGAGCGCCCAGAGGTGAGCCGCTTCCTTCTCTAGGATTTTGTACAGGAAAGAAAGCAGCAGAGGCTTGAGCCTCTCCAGTCTGGGGCTGTGGCCCTGGCTCTGGCCTGTGATGGAGGAATAGTGTGTGAGGAGGAACAGTAAGCGGTCTGGTTGTTGCTTTGCCACGTATTTTCAAGAACATATAGGAATGCAAAGATAAATCAGACTGAGGTTCTTTGAGGGTTTGTGATAGGATATGCCAATGGGCTGAGTGGTGGCATTTGCAACAAGGATTGTGGGCGAGATTGGGAAGGATTAGCAAAGCATTTGTACTGGGGGATGGAAACGGAGTATCCAACCTGCGGCCCACAGGCTGCATGCAGGTTGTGTACAGACTGTATCTGTGGCATCAGATATCGCAAAAAAATATGCATGCACCTTTTTTTTGCTTATCAGTCTTCCTTAGTGTTCGCATATTTAATGTGTGGTCCAAGACAACTCTTTTTTTTCCAGTGTGGGGCAGAGAAGAAAAAAGGTTGTACACTCACATAGGATCTGTAATTAAGGTCTGCAGTGGAGTCTATGATGGGATTATATTTTGTGGGGTATTATGGGATGTTTTGGGGAGTTCTCCATTACAATGGGGTGTGTGATGGTAGGTATGTATAACAGGGCATGTTGGGGGGCAGGGGGTCGTTAGGGTGGTTCATTGACAGAGCAGCCTTTCCAGATAACCCAAGCAACATCAGAGTCTTCCTTTTAATATGGTCTCATAGCATCTTACATTTATCATCTATAACACCTCCCAGAACTGAAATGAGTTCCCTGTTTTGCAATTATTTACTTAATGTCTGTCTCCCTTACTAGGCTATAAGGGTTGGGGGTGGGCAGGGTGCCAGGGAAGGAGCAGCTGGATGTTATTGAACCCCATCCTGCTGTCTGCCCTCATACATAGTAAGCTCTGAAAAATAATCGATTGCACAAATCGATGGAGCCAGGATCTATAACTAGCTTAGCTCCATGATAGCCAAGGTGGACGAGCCCCTCCCCAAATCCAGACCCAAATCTTTCAGGGCTACTCAGCGTCTTCAGAACAAGGACTTTGTGTTGTTCAGACCAGTGATTCCCATTGTTTGAAGGGAAGTGTTGCCATCTGGTGCCCAAATGGTAGAAATACACTGAGAGGAGACTCCCATTCTCCCCCCACCACCACCGTTAAGGAGCCTCCACCCACGGAGAGAGCAATGGCCATGATCAATCCTAAGCCCTAGCCACACAGAAGTCAGTCCCATCTTTCCCCACTGCCTCAGGAGATAAGCAGAAAGAGTCCAGAAAATAGAGATTAGGCAGGCCCTGTACTGGACCTCCCCTTGTCCATGTCCCCATCCAGCTCTCAGGACCCTGCTCCCATGGACACACCCTGCTGCCCGCTGTGTGCAGCCCCACTTCTCTCTAACTTTGAACCCACCCCTTCTTCCTGGGAAGCAATGTGCCTGGTATAGGGGCAGGGTGACAAATGAGGCTTTGATCCAACAGTTTACATGTTTACATGAGGAGTTTATCATCATCTCAGGTTTTACTTTGGGTTTGACCAAAACATGAACAGAAATGGGGAGGGATTTTATCGGGACTTGGCATTACATGCAGCCAGGATGCTGCCATATTTCTGTGAAGCCAGACTGAGCCACTCTGGACAGTAAGTGTTGGTGAGGGTGTTTGGGGACACAAGACTTGTTTCTACAGTTTATCTGCTCGTTGACAGATGAGCACATTCCTCAGCAGTTGACCTCTTCTACCTCTTCTCCTCTGTCCTTGAAAGCAAAGATTGGCTCACATTGCAACTAGGCCCAGACTTTTAAAAAGTCCAACATTCAAACCAACCTTATAAAACAGAGAAAATGGAGATTTGCCTGCGACATAAAAGGATGCTTGGCTTTACGATGTGAGTCTCTACAGCTTCACTGACCCAACAAGTATTTGTTGTGCTCTACTCTGTGCCAGGCCTTCTTCTAGTCACCAGAAGTTCAGCAATGAATGAACCTCTGCCCAGTGGAGTTTACATTCCAGGGGAAGGGCCTTTCATCGTGGAGCTCCTCAGCCTGTGTCATCGCCTCTAAACGGCAGAAACCACATCTGTGTCCCTCTCACTACCTCACAGAACAATATGCATGTGAAATCTTAATAAAAGGATTAGAACACAGGAACACAGCTGCCCTGTATATTGAGTTAATACTTGTATTTGTGTCATCTTTATATTTACTGTCTTTCCATTTTCGTGGAATGTTTTATTTTCACTACTGCACTTGGGTGAGGGACAGTGGTAGTACCCCAAAGTACAAACAGTATACTCACTAAGCAAACCCAGAGGCATGGCAGTCACCTTCTCACTCCCGAGTCACGTCCCTAACACATTCTGTACAGGAATTGTGAGTCTGTCAGGCCAGAGGTGTTCTCTCAAGGACAATGGATCATCTCTGAGTGACCTCCATCAGAATGCTGCTCCCGCAGGGTACAGCCTGTCTCCTGGGCAGCTCAGAGAGTCATTGTAGATTTCCTACTCCCACAATGCCACTCACTGCTGGCACAGAGCATGGCCCGAGTCAGTACGGCCACCAATCCATAGCTCTTGCAGAGGTAGAGAATAGGTGCCCCACTCCCAGCATTAATTTTCCAAGAGGTGGCCAGATTCTTTCATTTTCACTAGAGCCCTTTCTCTTCAGGGACTTTTAAAATGTTCTCCCAGGGTAAAGTGGAAGGACATGGAATACTGATCACTAATAATGGCACCTTAAAAGCATCCTCTGGAGCCGAGTATCACAGCACCTCAATCCTGCTTACCCTATGTGCTCCCAACCAGGAGCGGTAGGTACCAAGAGGACTTCCTACAGCCTGACCCTCCACCACCTTCATTCAATTTGGTTCTGACCACTGATCTCAAATTTTTTGTCACTATTCCTCCCAGATGGCCCATGATATCATGATAGAATATATGTATGTGTGTGTGTGTGTGTATATACATATATATATATATTTGTTTATATATTTGTATATACAAATTTATATATAATTTATATATTTGTATATACAAATTATATATAATTTGTATATTGTATATATAATTTGTATATTTATATTAATATAAATATATATAATTATATATATAATATATATATAATTTATATATTGTATATATATATATTGCAGTTTTTGGCCTGGGCTGAGTTTAAACCTACCACCTCTAGCATATGGGGCTGGCGCCCTACTCCTTTGAGCCACAGGCACCACTATATATATGTGTGTGTGTATATAGATAGATAGATAGATAGATAGATTTTTTTTTTTTTTTAGATAGGGTCTCTCTCTGTCACCCAGGTTGAACTGCAGTAGCATGGTCATGGCTCACTATGACTTTGAACTCCTGGGTTAAAGGGATCCTCCTTCTTCAGCCTCCCAAAATGTTGGGATGACAGGCATGAGCCACCATGCCTAGCCCTGGCCCATGCTATTTTATCCTTGTATCCCATAATTCTTAGTACATATGGAGATAATTAGCTTCCCCAGGGAACAATTACAGTAAATATATAGTCAAGATACATAGAAAGGACCTTTAAGTAAGTTATTAGTACAAATAAGATAAACCACAGTAAGAGAAAAAATGGTAGATTAACAAAATAATACACATATAGCCCTTTCTCTAATAAAAACAACTAAACACATAAAAGTGAATGTCTTGTGTTTGTTCTAAAGTGAAAAAAATCCAGTCCTATTAATAGGGAAACCAATTTAAAGACTAAAATCAAAGGGGAAAAAACCATCAAACAATCCTGGGTGGAGTGCTGTGGGCAAGGCATCTTCAGATTCTGATACGGTGTTAGGCTCTGACACAGACATCACATGTGTGTGTGTAATAGAAAGGACGCAACTGCATTCTCAGTAGTCCTCTCAGGGAGGGTGGGTGGTTGGAAAGAACACTCTGAGAAGCTGATTGGGTGGAAGTGTTGGCGCGGGGATAGACCACTAGGGTACCCCCCCCACCGAGGTAGACCACTAGGGTAACAACAGAAATTCAAATGACAGAGGACAGAAGTCCAGCTATGCTTTAGGGAGACAGGCTCTTGTTTAGCTGGGTGGATGTGCACATCTGGGCAGGCCCAGAGTGCAATTGCTCAGAGAGAGGAGGAGGCTAAGACTCCAAGGAAGAAGGCCAGAGAAGGAGCCATAGTTGGGAGTGCAGGAATAAAGGTGGAAGGCCCAGGGTCTGGCAGATAGAGATTTGAAGGAGAGTATGAATATCTAACAGGGATTGGCTCTTCTGCTTGTAGTTAGAATACTTAAAAGAACACTGTTCCAACCTTAATAAAAGAAAATTAAATAATCCGCAAAATTCCTAATTTTTCTTGCTCCCCCAGGGAACTGAGGTTGCAATACAATTGAACAGCCAGCAATCTAAGGAAAGACTGAAGCCTCCAGGGAAAGCCAGTTGCAAGCATGGGCTCACCTGTGGCAGACTAAAGGCAGACGCCATGTCAAGCACCACACAATCAGGCAAGAATTCAACTAGTTGCCAAAATTTTAATGAATTTCCAATAGCTGAATGTGGGAGAGCATGAGAAAGCTTCTGGGAGCTGCATAGGAAAGAGGGGTCTGCACTCATCCGTAGGCTTTGCCCCATGGGCTCCATCAGACCTTCCTTAATGGTGCAGGTCCCGAAAAAGCTGGTGCTGCAGGAAAGACACAAAACCCACCCAAATCCTTCATCTCTAGGGGAAAAAAGCCCAGGCCACGGGGGAAGGCCAGCAAACCCTGCTATTCCTAGGGTACAAAAAAAGACCCATTACAGCTAGGGAAAAGAAAGAAAAAAAAATAAAACTGCCCTTGGAATAGGGGCAGAAAATCAACCTGGACCCAGACCATTAAAGGTCCTTCACAGCTGGGAGAGGGACCGAATCACTGAGAAAGCTCCACCACTGACACCCAAGGACACAGGCTGCCTGAGCCTGAGGCTAAACCAGGCCAGTAGAGAGGAAGAAGCAACAGAGGCTGAACTTCATTGGGGGCCAGGTATGAAGATAGTCCCCTCCCAGGGATAGGCCAGTCGGGAAAGCGGAAAGCTAAGGATAGATCAGGAACACTGAGAAAAACCTTTCAACAACCCAGTATCTGCCCTAAACACAAGATAACACTTAAGGAAAGGAAGGCAGCCCCAGCTACTCTGGAAGCTAAGGCAAGAAAATCAGTTGAGCCTAAGAGTTTGAGGTTGCTGTGAGCTATGATGCCACAGCACTCCATCCCAGGGCAGTTGAGAGGGCACTGCACTTACACAGGCATAAACATGATTTGCCTCAATCTCCACTGTTCTGAGACACACCCAAGAACAAAATAAGAAATTATGCTTCACTCTAGAGAGATGAAGCAATCGACAGATTTAGATTCCAAGATAAGCCAGGTATTAGATTTATCAGACAAGGAGTTTAAAATAGCTATGATTAATATGTCAAATGCTCTAGTGCAATAGACAGATGACATGCATGAACAGATGGAAAATTCCAGCAAAGAGATTGGAACTACAGGAAATAGTCAAATACTAATTCTAGAAATAAAACCATAGTAAGAGAGAGAAAGAATACCTTTTATCAGTAGCTTTATCAAAGCCAAGGAACGAATCAGTGAACTTAAAGATAGGTCAATGGAAATTACCCAAACTGAGACACAAAAAGAAAAACAAAGACAGAAAAGTTTGAAAAGAATATAGCAGGTAAGAGCTGTAGGATGGTATCAAATCGTTTAATACATTTGCCACAGGACTTCCCGAAAGAGAAGAGAGAAAGGAAAAAAAAAAAAAAAGAAAGAAATATTTGAAGAAATAATAGCTGAGAATTTTCTGAAACAATTAAAGGTGTCAAATCACAGATCCAAGAATATCAGAAAATCCTGAGCAGGATTTTTTTAAAAACAAGAAATTCTAGATGCTTTATTTTCAAACTGCTAAAAACATGAGAAATTTTGTTTTAAAACAAGCTTTATATACAGAGGAATAAAGATAAGAATTAAAGCAGACATTTCATTAGAGACTATTTAAGGCAGAAGAGAAAGGAGTGACATATTTTAAATGTTGGGAAAAACCTGTCATCTCAGAATTATATAGAAAGTGAAATATTTTTTACAAATGAAGCAGAAATAAAAAATGCTTCAGACAAACAAACTCTGAGAGAATATAATGTCACCAGGTCTCTCTGATAAGAAATGTTAAAAAAAAAATTAAAAATATTAAGGCTGGGCTCGGTGGCTCATGCCTGTAATCCTAGCACTCTGGGAGGCCGAGGCAGGTAGCTTGCCTAAACTCATTGGTTCGAGACTAGCCTGAACCAGAGAGAGACCTTGTCTCTAAAACTAGCTGGGCGTTGCGGCGGGAGCCTGTAGTCCCAGCTACTTGGAAGGCTGAGGCAAGAGAATCGCTTGAGTCCAAGAGTTTGAGGTTGCTGTGAGCTATGACGCTACAGCACTCCACCAAGGGCAACATAGTCACCCTTATCTCAAAAAATAATAATAATAATAATAATAATTAAAAAAAGAAACGTTAAAGAAAGTTCTCTAAGCAGAAGGAATATGATACAGCAGCAAACAGAAACGGAGATATATACAAAGAAATTAAGATCTCCAGAAAAGTTAAAGTCAAAGTAAATACAAAAGATTTTTTTCTTATTTTTAATCATTCTGAAAGATAACTGCATAAAGCAAAAATAGTAGCAAAGTGTGGAGGAGTATAGCATAAAAGTGACAATAGTCTAAAAGTTGGAAGGGGAGAATTGAGATTTTACTGTTGTAAGGTGCTTACACAGTACATAGTACATAAAGCAGTATAATATTTGTAGATAAACTATGGTTAATTAAATGTGTATAATTTAAGCCCTTGGGCTATGTGGAAAAAATTTAAGATATAAGTAATAATTCGATAGTCAAGATAAAAAACAAATGATAAAAAATTCTCAATTACTCCAAAAGCAGACAGGAAAAGAAACATTTGACCAAGAACCGACAGAACAAATGGAAAACAACTAACAAAATGTCAGGTTTTGATCCATGTTAATGGTCTAAGAATAATATGTTTAAAAGACAGAGATTGTCATATTGTATAAAATAGCAAGACCTAATTGCTGCCAGGCTCAGTGGCTCATACCTGTAATCCTAGCACCCTGGGAGGCCAAGGCGTGATTGCTTGAGCTCGGGAGTTCAAGACCAGCCTGAGCAAGAGTGAGACCTCATCTCTAAAAAAAAAAAAAATAGCCAGATGGGGCAGCACCTATGGCTCAAAGGAGTAGGGCACCAGCCCCATATGCTGGAGGTGGTGCGTTCAAACCCAGCCTCAGCCAAAAACTGCAAAATAAAATAAAATAATAAAAATAGCCAGACGTTGTGGCAGGCACTTGTAGTACCAGCTACTCCAGAGGCTGAGACAGGAAGATCACTTGAGCCTGAAAGTTTGAGGTTGCTGTAAACTATAATCCCACAGTACTCAATCCCAGGGTAACAAAAAGAGACTCTGTCTCAAAAACAAAAACAAAAACAAAAAAATGGGTGGTGCCTGTGGCTCATGAAGTTGGGTGCTGGCCCCATATACAGAAGGTGGCAGGTTCAAAACCGGCCTCGCCAAACTGCAAAAACAGAAAAATAGCTGGGCGTTGTGGCGGGCGCCTGTAGTTGCAGCTACTCGGGAGGCTGAGGCAAGAGAATCGCCTAAGCCCAGGAGTTGGAGGTTGCTGTGAGCTGTGTGATGCCATGGCACTCTACTGAGGGCAATAAAGTGAGACTCTGTCTCTACAAAAAAAAAAAAAAAAACACCAATTGTGTGCTGTCTACAAGACACACACTTTAAATATAAAGATATGCCTATTTTGCCATGTATAATGTGCACTTTTGCCAATTTTTGAGGCGAAAATAAGTATATTCATGATACACGGATAGTGTGGCTTGGTAGTGGGAGAGCCCAGTGGGTCTCTGAGGGTCTCTGTGCCCTCCCGCATGGGGCCCTCACAGTGTTCTGCTGGGAGTGAGTGAGGCAGGCAGTAGCCATGTGGGGCATAGAACAAAGGCCAAAGCCCAGTCACACAGAGGGGCTGGAGCTCCACACAGGCCCCAGGGACCCACCTGGCTGCCTATAGGCCAAGCAACCTCAGAAGCTCCTGCCCAGACAGCCATATGCATGGGCATCTCCACTGCAGCCCCCAACACACAAGGGAGGGAAGAGCTCCCGGGAAAGAGGGGAGGGACAGCCTTCACAGAACAGGCAGCTGTGGGAGGGCAGTGGGATCTGCACATTTACCAAGGGAGCTTCAGCCCTCCCCAGAAGTGTCTCTACCGACTGAGAGCTGGCCCCCTTCTCAAGGGGCATTTTCCTGAAAGTTTGCACTTAAAATGTAAGTGCATATCATGTATGACAAAATACCATACATGGGTTAAAAGTAAAAGTAGAAAAAGATCTACCGTGAAAACACTAATCAAATGCTGTCATGCTTAGATTAATATCAAGCACATTAGACTTCAATTCAAGCACTATACCCAAAAATAAAGGATTTTGCTTAATGATAAAGAAATTCATACATCAAGAAGTCATCCTCATTGTGTATCAACTAACAGAGCTTTCGAATACGTAAGGCAAAAACAAATAGAACTGAAAGGGGAAACAGGCAAATCTACAAGTATAGTTGGAGACTACAATTAATTATAAAAGAACAAGTAGACAGAAAATCAGTAGGGATATAAAAGACCTAAACATCACTATCAATGACCCTGACTTAATAGAATTTATGGAAACATTCCATCCAACAAAAGCAGAATTCAAGTGCACATGAACCATGGGGACATAAAACAAATCTCAACAATTTAGAAAGAACTGAAATTGCATAAAATTATGTTTGCTGACCAAAAAAATTTAAACTAGAAATTAGTAGCAAAAAGATGCTTAGGAAAATCCTCAAATATTTGGAAATTGTATGATGGGAGTATTTATTAGGCTGTTGTTCTTTAGTTCTTCTTTACTGCCTAACAAAAATCATCAGTAAAATCTGTACAGCTTATTAATGCTCTAGCCCAAGGGATGAATCTGGCCTTTGGCCAGTTTTTGCCTGGCCTGCAAGCTAAGAATGATGTTTATAATTGTAAAGCTTGTAAAGGAAGAGCAGCAGCAGCAGCCTAAAACAGCCTAAAACAGCCTAGATTCCTTGCCAACTCCTTCTTTAACCTTATAAAACACATTAGGAAGTGTCAACCTCCTATTTTCTCAAAAAGTTTATGACACATTGGCATTGTTTCTTTTTTAAATATTTGATAAATATCACCAGAGAAGCCCTCTGGACCTAGAGTGTTCTTTGAGGAGTTTTTAAATTATAAATGCAATCTCTTTAATAGATACAGAGCTATTCAGATTTTTTATTTCTTCTTTTGTCAGTTTTGTTAATTCATGCCTTTGTGTTAATTCATCCCTCTGTGTTAATCAAACTTCCCATCTGGTATTCTTTTCCTCTAACTTGAAGGAGTCCCTCTAACATTTCATGTAATGCATATTGCAGCATTTCATCTTTCTGAAAATGGCTTTATTTCACTTTCATTTTGAAGGATATTCTTGGTGGATATAGAATTCTAGCTTGACGTTTTATTCTTATAGCACTTTAAAGATATTATTCTATTGTTTTCTGGCTTTCATCATTCCTGATGAAAAATTGGTGTTCATTCTTACCTTTGTTTTCTGTTAAGGAATGCGTCTTTTTATTCTGGTTGCTTTTATGACTTCTGTCTTTGTCATTAAGTTTTAGCAACTTTATAGAATGTCTTGGTGTGATTGTGTGTGTGTGTGTGTGTGTGTGTGTGTTTAGGCAGTTTGGCATTTGTTGAGATTCTTAGGTATTTGAGTTTATGCATGTAGCTTCCATCAAATTTGAAAATTTTTTAGACATTATTTTTTCCAAAATGTTTCTGCTACATTTGCTCTCTTTCTGGAGCTTATTATCCCACAGATCAGTGAATTTAGGGGCTTCAGTGGGGGTAGTTTCCACTGCCATGTGTGCATGTTCACAGATATCTTCTTGAACAATGTCAAGTTGATGTGCTGTTAAGCTCATTCAGTAATTTTTTTTTTTTTTAGACAGAGTCTCACTATGTCGCCCTATGTAGAATGCCATGATGTCATAGCTCATAGCAACCTCAAACTCTAGGGCTTAAGCGATTCTCTTGCCTCAGCCTCCCAAGTAGCTGAGACTACAGGCACCCAGCACAAAGCCCTTCTATTGTTTTTCTTTTTTTAGAGGCAGGGTCTCACTCTGGCTCAAGCTGGTCTCAAACCTGTGAGTTCAAGCAATCCATCCACCTCAGCCTTCCAGAGTGCTAGGATTAGAGGCATGAGCCATCATACCCAGCCCTTCAGTAAATTTTTCACTTTGGATATTGTGTTTTTCATTTCTAGAAAAATATAGGTTCTTTTTTCAGATACTATAGTTCTCTTCTCATAATGTTTCTGTCTTCCTTTAAATCCCTGAACATCTTTATAATAGTTCTTTTAAGGTGCTTATATGCTAATTCAATAATTTCTGCCATTTCTAGATATGGTTTTTATAATTTTTTTGCTCCTAGTGTAGGTAGTTTTCCTGCTTCCTAGCATGCCTAATAATCTTTGATTGGATACAGTTGGACATTGTGAACTACATGCTCTCTTGCTTTCTTTCTGCCAAAGGAGGATACACGTAGAAGTCAGCAGTCTGCGGCCCAGAAGAGGGGCCTCACCAGAACTTGGCCTTGCTGGTACCCTGATCTCAGACTTCCAGCCTCCAGAACTATTTGAAATAAATGTCAATTATTTGTAAGGCACCCAGCCTGTGATACTTTGTTATAGCAGTCCAAACCAAGGTGTCCTGCTACTAAGATCTCTACTGAATGTTCCAGATATGCAACAATGTCTTTCCACTCTCCACTCTGCCTGGTTGGAATTTGAATATCTCCCAACTGTTGATGTGAGCTGTGAAAATTGTTCAGCTTACAGCTTCCTGGTACTTGTTTCTCCAGTAGTTCATCCACCTGGTTTAGTGCAATCTTACCCCACACATGCCCAGCTTACTATTTGGCCAAAATTCAAAAGAGTTCTTTCTATTCATAGCTCCCTCCTCTCCAGTACTTTGTCCACAAATTTTAGCTGTCTCAGCCTCACTGACCTTTGATCTCTAACACTTCATCTAAATAAGGACTTCCAACTCTGATGGGTTCCCTCTTCCCTGTGCTTAGTCTGTAAAGGGCCTCCAGGCAGAAAGCCTGGGTGATCAAAAGGTTCTCCAGGAGTCTCTCCCATTTGTGTATGTTTTATAAGCCAAGGCACTAACTGCCTTTGTTCCTGACTGTCTTTTCAAGGATGTCTGTATAGTATACAGCCTTGAAGGATAGAGATTGTGTCTCCTTGTGGAGGAAACACTATGTATCATATGTACAGTGTTATAAAGATAATATCTTTCTTCAGGACAAAGGTCAAATAGGATAAGTACTCACTATGGATGATCCTGGTTCCCTAAGCTTAAGGTTCCTCTTCTATAATGCAGCCCTCTACATGTGCATGTGTTACCTGGACCTTTTCACATTGTCCAGTGGGAACTGGGGCTCAAGGAACTGGTATAAATGCTAGCACTCAGCCCAGTGCAATTGCTGCAAATAATAAAGTCCTTTGTCTCTGATCTAGAAGGCTTGTCTTCTGCCAGCATCTATGAAATGGTAGCAATCTGAGCAGTTAACTTTCAAGTAAGGTAAAATCCCAGACTCTGTTTTGTTTTTGTTTTTTTGGGTTTTTTTGGTAGAGACAGAGTCTCACTTTATATTGCCCTTGGTAGAGTCCAGTGGCATCACACAGCTCACAGCAACCTCCAACTCCTGGACTTAGGATTCTCTTGCCTCAGCCTCCCTGGTAGCTGGGACTACAGGCGCCCGCCACAACACCCGGCTATTTTGTTGTTGTTGTTACAGTTTGGCCGGGGCCGGGTTTGAACCCATTACCCTCGGTATATGGGGCCAGTGCCCTACCCACTGAGCCACAGGCACCATCCCCCAGACTCTTTCATAATTCTTTTTTTTTTTTTGAGACAGAGTCTCACTTTGTCGCCCTCTGTAGAAATGCTGTGGAGTTATAGCTCACAGCAACCTCAAACTCTTGGGCTCAAGCGATTCTCTTGCCCTGGCCCCCCTAGCAGCTGGGACTACAGGTGCCCACCACAATGCCTGGCTAATTTTTGTTTGTTTGTTTAGTAGGCCCAGCTGGGTTCAAACCCACCAGCCCCAGAGCATGTGATAGGTGTCCTAACCACTGAGCTACGGGAGCCCAGCCTCTTTCACCATTCTTGATCCACCTATCACATGCTAGACTTTGACTATAAAAGATGTATCCCATTCCAAGAAAAGAACATGACTGCCCTTATGCAGTCTAGTCCAAGGGTCAAAGATTTTAAAAGACTTAACACAATTTTTAAATGGCAATAAATATCAGGAAATAAGAAAACTACAATAGAGAATGACAAAGGGAATAATTTCACTTCGAGTGGTTAGGGAAGACCTCTCTGAACTGGAGACATTTAAACTGATCCTGAAGGATGAGAAGGATCAGACATATGACAAGTAAGGGAAAGAGCTTCCAGGCAGAAGGAACAGCATCTACAAAAGTTCTGAGGCAGCAAAGAGCTTGACACATTTGAGGAAATGAAAAACCAACATGGTTAAAACATAGTGAGCATGTTGGTGCTAGGTGAGGATGGAATTAACAGGCAAAGTCTAAATCAGCGTTCTAATCCTGGCTGTACTTCAGAATCTACCCCAGGAACTTGTTAAAAAATATCGGTACCCTGGGCCCATTCCAGACCAATCAAATTAGGATGTTTAAGAGTGGCCTTCAACCACTGATAATTTTCTAAATATTCTGAAGTAATTCTAATGTGCAGAAGACCAGTGTTCTTGACTCTTCAGAGCCTTGTAGGAGTTCAGGCTTTATTGTGGAGTTTGCATTTGGCTTAATAAGTAATTAGAAGCAATTGGAGATGCCAGTCATAGAGCTCATATCCAGGAGGCTGAGGCAGGAGGATCTCTTGAGGTCAGGAGTTCCAGTCCTGTGTAAGCAAGAGCAAGACCCTACTTCTACTAAAAATAGAAAACAAATAGTCAGGCATAATGGTACACACACGTAATCCCAGCTACCCGGGAGGCTGAAGCAGGACAATCGTTTAAAGCCAGGAGATTGAGGTTGTAGTCAGCTATGATGACACAACTGCTTTCTAGTTGGGGTGAGAGCAAGACTCTGTCTCAAAAAAAAAAAGTTATCAAAGGAATTTGAGCATAGGAAAGACACTTGATTTTATTTATTTTTAAAAGAATCTCTCTGGTTCTTGTGAGAAGAATGAAATAGAGGAGATCTGTGGTAGGAGCAAGGAGATAAGCAGAGAAGTTGTTGAATTTGATGCTGGACGCTTGCACTAGGGTGTGGCCATGGGAGGAATACTGAGAAGCATTACTGGATGAATAGAGCGGGGTCAGATCATACTCTTGAATTCCAGATTTTAAAAATCGGGCTTTATCCTGTGGGTATTGAGAGAAAAGAATATTTAAGAATCATGATTTAGCATTAGATCCAGATGCACAAAACAGAAAACAATTTACAGGGGCTTAAACAAACAGTTTATTTTGCTCATATCAACAAGGAATCTAGAAGTAGTATCATCTGTTCAGCTGCTCAGTGAGGTCAGGAACAACATCTTGGTTATTCCCTCATAGTTGCAAAATGGTTGCTTCAACTCCTTGTACATATTCAAGGCAGTAAGGACAGAGGACAGGTGGCACCAACCACAATAGGTTCCCAGAAATCATTTCCACGTATTTTTCTCTGGCTATAACTGTGACTCCCTTCCCTAAAGGGAGAGTGGGAAATAAAGAATTTATGTAAGGCAACAAGAACTGCTACGGTTCTGAGCAAGAGGAATAACATTGTCCAACAGGTGTTTTATGAATATACAGCCTGGGGTCAATGGAAAAAAATGGAAAGAGAAGAACTAGAAACAGAGTTGAGTTAAGAGGAAACTGCTGAAATAAGTGGTATGAAGACCAGAACTGGAATGAAGACAGAAGAAATAGCAAAGGGCTTGATGTAAGGGACAAGTCTACTTATAGCTAGAGGCACAGAGACATGCTTTTGTGCTTTCACGTAAATATGTATCAATTTCACACATAGAGAAATTAATGTAAGTCAACGTGCATTTCTGTATATTTTCCTCATTTCCTCTTATCCGTGAATGTGTCGTTTATTCAGCAAATACTTAACTGAGTCCCCACTTTGTACAAGGCAGTGTGCTAAGCAGTTTCGGGGAACACGAAAATCAGTTAACCATAAAGGAGATTATGTGGATAGGCTTGTAAGTGAGAACACATATGTCCCCAGGTAGCTAAAATGCAAGATAATAAAATGATAAATATCATAAAGTTATGAAAGTTCAGAAGAGGAAGAGATTACCTTAGCTGGAGAGATAAGGGGTAACTTCCTGGAGAAGGTGGCATTTGAGCGTTATCTCATAAAATTAATAAGATAAGGATAGGCAAGTGGCAGAAGACAATACAGAACTTTCTTGGCTAACTGACTAGAGAGGGTGGTGAAAAATAACCATAGAAGAAAGCTTACCTAACAATTTGGATTTTATTTTGCAGATTACCCTGTATTTATTGGACCCCCACTAAGGGAGAACTATGCTAGATCCTATATTTCTACATGTAATTATGTGTCTGTGTTTTCATATATGTTTGCCTGTGTGTGAACATACGTATGATACTATGTGTACATAACTGTGTCTCTCTATATGTTTTTTTTTTTGAGACAGAGCCTCAAGCTGTCACCTTGGATAGAGTGTCGTGGCATCACAGCTCACAGCAACCTCCAATTCCTGGGCTCAAGTGAGTCTCTTGCCTCTGCCTCCCAAGTAGCTGGGACTACAGGCGCCTGCCACAACGCCTGGCCATTTTTTGGTTCCAGCCGTAACTGTTGTTTGGCAGGCCGGGCTAGATTTGAACCCGCCAGCTCAGGTGTACGTGGTTGGCGCCTTAGCCCAGGTGTACATGGTTGGCGCCTTAGCCCCGCAATGGGCTAAAGCGCCTATATGTTTTAATAGTTGATGTCCCAGTGAGTAAATTTACATGCAACTTTGTATGTATATGTCTACATATGGCCAGAAGGTGGCGCCACAAAATCATAGCTAGCAAGGAAAATTCTCTCTTCTCCCGCCAAGTAGTATCTTAGACACTATCCGGCCTGGAAGAGATCACCAGGCCCTGCTAAAGTCTGAAGATCAGTTTATCTACTTCAACTATAAGCGTAGTCTCCCTTGTATTCCCAAGCCTAGCACTAGCTGACAAATTGAAGATACTCAATAAATAAGACTAGAATGAGTTGGTGAAATGCTAACATGCCCCATGGGAGAAATGGGAGCTAGAGAGATGCAGGGGAAGAATAGAAGTACAGAGAAGTTGGCCCCTCAGCAAAAAACCCCAAAGTGGATTTCATAGCCACACTCAAAGAAGTCACGGAGGGGGATGTGTATGAAACAATGAATGTAATGAGGCACCTGAGATGATCCTTTCCTTCAGCTGACTGTTATTCAATACCTAGTGAGTACCAGGACCTATGGGAAACATCTCCCCTGCCCTATAAGAACTTACAACCTGGAAGGAGAAATAAAACTTGTAGAAAAAACAACCAATACAATCCTCTCTGTCTATTGTTAAGGGAGTTCCTTCCTGCCCCACATGAGAAGTGCTCTGTTAAGGAAGAGCCACAGAGCCAGAGGAGGGTCCAGCTGGGTCTACTCAGAGATCTTTCTGGTCCAGAGATGTCTGCCCAGGGCCCTGTGACCCCAGGCACCTCCTCTTTGACCTCCTCCCACCCCAACTGCCTTAGGAGACTGTCTCTCTCTCTTTCCTCCATCCTCCCTTCAGGGCTTGCCCACGATCTCACCCCCTTTGAAACCCAAACTTATGTTCTCTCCCCCTCCCCCTCCTCACACCAATGCAGTACTGGCAGTACCCTTCACCAGCCTGGCCAGGAGGAAGGCCTCTGCTAGCCCATAGAGACTACTGCTCTGGTCATTTCACACAAAAACATAGATACCATCTACAATATTTTTTACTCCCATAAGGGAAAATGAAACTCAATTTTATAGCAAAAACTTTGGATCTACAAAGACCTAGTCAATGGGACCAATTTCACATTGGGCTACACACTGTGAGGGGCTGGGATCATGAAACACATCAAGGGTCTGTTTGAGTTGTCACCGTGGGTGGGTCTGGCTGCTTCCCCATCTCTCTCCAATCCTCCCCATTGGCTCACTCCTTTCTCTGGGCTTCCAGCAGCACATAGAGATGGATCTGTCATGCCACTGCCAGTCAAGGCCTCTTCATGGCCCCCTGATGAATTCTACATACCCCAGTCCGGCACTCAGGGGCCTCTGCAAAGTGGCCCGCCCCCTTGCTCCAAGTGTTTCCCCCACTACTCCTCTGTACCCACTTGCAATCCACACTCTCAGTTCCCCTGCACCTGTGCTGAGTACACTCTTTTTCTCTAGAAAGTTCTCCTTCCTCATCTCTACCTGACTAATGAGCATCACCTTTCAAGATCCACTTCAGATGCTAGTTTATTCTTAAGGCTTTTCATGCTCCACACCAACCTGATGTGGCTTCTTCCTCTCCCAGCCTTTGTTATCCTCAGCTTCATTATCTTAAAGTTTTATTATTATTCGAACATCAATTCCTTCCATCCCACTCTAAGCTCTGCAAGGAAGAAATCTGTTTCCCATTCACCCAGTATCCAGCAACCTATTTGACACGTAGAAGGCACTCAAAACTGCAGCGGTGGTACTCTGCTGAGTTTGCTATGACCACATGTGTCCTTCAATCCTATGGGACACAGGTCCGAAGAACCATGAGTTTCAAAGGGTACACAACACTGAAGTTCTTTCCACAAGGAGACAAAAATAACAGCTACACTGAGAGCTTCCTACATGCTAGATGCCTCCTGGCCCCACTGCACCTGCATTAAGCTCCTGGCTTCCTCAAGGAATGACCACTCAGAAAATCTCTCTCTTTCCTCCCTCCCATTTCCTTAGCCCTGCTTCTCCCCCTCCCCTGCCCTTCTTTCCTCTGCTGCTCCATAAAACCCTGGAACAAAAATAGAAAGGCTGAGGGTACCCACCCCCTTTGTGAGCACTGTGATGAGGAAGTGCTTATCAGAGGTCGCTGTCTTGGTCAGTTCCTGTTTCTGGAGCAAAGGTGCCAAAATCTGTTCCTTTTTCTTAGGAAAAATGTAGTTTTGACTTCCAAAATTCCCAGAACCCACGCTGTCACTGTGAGCTGGCTGTTCCCATCTGCCTATGTCTGAGGAAGGGCCTGCCAAAGTCTCCTGTGGCTGCCCCTGATGGATGAGTGTCCAGAGTCAGTCTTGGAAATGACACTCATTCCCTACCTCTCCCCAGTCCCAGAGACACCCACCAGGCCTGTCTGAGAAGGGACATTAGGACAAGCCTGGCTCAGGTTTCCTATTTCCTCCCAAGGCCTTGCAAGGGACTTCCTCTGAGGAGAGTTCCTCCTCCAGACCTACGTCTGGCTACTCAGAAGCCCGTCGAGAGAATGGAGATTTAAGCTGGCCACTTGGACTCAGGTCATGTGGGTCAGTTTAGGAAACTCTGTCCCTACTCTGCCATCCTACCCTGAGGGCAAACAGATACAGCCACCACCATTCCTGCCCAGCCTTGGGTCAGGGCACTACCTCCCAAGCCCCAGTCTCATTTGAGAGGAAGGGCCTTCCCAGTAGAGGAGAAACAAAAGCAGGTAGGAGTGTAGCAGGCTGCAGTGCTGACAGTTTACTGGTGCAGCCAGAAGGCAAAGCCTCCCAAAATGCCTCTCCTGATTCTGTCAGGTATCCCAAAAGAGACTACCAGAGGAAAGAGATCCCGGATCCAACAGCCCTTGTTCTGAGGGCCAAGAGCCCACTGCTAGCAGAGGTCGTATAGTCTTCAAATTAAGTTTCTCCGTCCACCTTTCACCTTCCCAATCCTCTTACTCAAATCATGTAATGTTCACTTGTGTCCAAGGGAATATGGCCACTTTCTTTTTAAGTGGACCCCAAGAAGGTTGTCTATCCCTTCTCATGCCTCCACACCCCAGTACTCAGGCCCAAGTCTTCCTCCCTTCAGGCCCTCACTTTCCCTGCTCTGTCTCTCCTACCCTGCACCCACCTGCCAGCCTCTCCCTCACTGCAAGTCCCATCCCTCCAAGCCAACACCCAGCCTTGCCCTAAATGCCCGTAAAGAAAGGCCTACCCGGGGCAGCAAGTCCCAAGGCCTGGGCCTAGAACACTGGGGACACCAGTGACCAAGGCTTTCCAAGAGCAGAAGAGGGGCCTGCTGAGGCCTCACCACCCAGGGCAGAGCCAGGTCCTCAGCATTCCCCTCCGCTGAGGCCGCCCGCGTGTGTTGCCCGTCACCCCAGGGGTCAGAGCCAGTGTCGGGATCAGCAGGCGCGGCAGGATGGTTCAGCAGACGGGTGAGAGGGTAACCTGTAAATTTGCAGGCTTGAGCCAGAGACTGGGAAGGGGGCAGGAGGCCAGGCCAGGGGATCTGGGCGCAGCCCTCACGTGCTCCCCTTCTCGAGCTTTCTCATGCCTCTGAAAACCCTGATGCTGGCAGAGAGCAGCGGGAGGCTCCCAGGGGGAGGTGCCCAGGGCTGACAGCCGAGACCGCCCTCGCCAGCGCCCCGCGCCGGGCCCTTGAACTTCCTCCGCGCCCCGCCCGCCCGGCCGGGGAGCCCCGCCCGCCCCGAGGCCCGCGCGAGGCGCCGCGGCAGGAATTCCAGCCATTTCCTCTGCGCCGCGCGGTATGTGGCCTGCTCGCTGCCCGACCGCAACGCGGGCCAGTCACCAGCCGCGTCTGGCAGCTGCCCTGGCCTAGCTGTGCAGCTCGGGATTCCCGGCCGGCCGCCTCCTCGTCCCGGGCCACCAAACCGGCCTTTCCGGCGGCCCCGCCGTCCTCCCCGGGAGGCCCCTGCCAGAGCCTCTCTCCGCCCGGCCGCGCCCCGTCCCCCGCGGCCTGGGAGGAGCCGCCCTGGGAGTCCCCAACGGTAGAGTTTGAAACTGAAGTTGACACTTGTTATGGCACCTTGGGGCACGTTCCTTTGCTTAAGAGTCAGTTTCTCCATCTGTGAAATAGTGACCTTAGCAATAGTGCCTGCCTCATCTGCGCTGCACCGAGCTTAAACGAGAAGAGGGTGGTGCTGGACAGATGTCTACGAGATCGTCGTTTGTCTAGGTATCGCCACTGCTCTTTGCTCTCCGCCCAAGATTCACCGCCCACCCTGCCCATCGCCCGGTCTCCAGCGCGCTGTGCGGGTGGGGCAGTCACTGCGGGTCCTCCAAGCCCCAGACGACACGGCGGGGGGTCAGCACGGGACTGCGGGGGCCAGCACGGGACTGCGCCCTCACATCGCTGAAAGCCGCCTGAAAGTCTGACGGTAAAGTCGTGTTCAGCGTTAATAAGCATTGCCCTCTCCTCAATCACTAGGTTCTTGAAAGGCCCAAAGGACAGTTATTTACATTTTTGTTAAATGATGTCATCGCAATCCAAGAGCAGCCAGACACGTAGTGGTTAGAGGAAGTTGAAAGTGCGGACAGCAAGGAGGGGTCTGCAAACGTGGGCTCTACGGTTTCGCGTCCCACAAAGGATCCGCCACCACGTGCTCTCTGGGAGCTTCTTTCCGAGTACAGATTTCCCCCTCCTCCCCCCAACATTTTTTCAGGCTTTAATTCTTCAGAGGATCTGAGGAGAGGCCATGAGAGCCAGAACCCCCGACGATTTGGAGGGTGGGATCCGCGGCCCCCACCGCCTACACCTGCCGCACCCACGCCCACCCACGGCTGCTGCAAATGTAGCACTACGTGAAGTTGGAAAGCCCCGAGTTTCACCAGGCCTAACCACCGATTACTCTGCAGACACAGCACCGGAGAGCTGTTCTGCCTCCGTGTTCCCCCAGACGGCCCCTTGTTTTGATTTTGTAAAGTCATTCCAGCCAGAATCCCAAGACCAAGAACCAGCCCCTTGCAACGAGATGTGCCCCCTCATTTCCCACACACGATAAAGCCATAGGCCGCATAAATCCAGGTGGAGAGGTCTAGAAACACAGGTGCTATAAATATCCTCGTCCAGTCCAGAGGCTGAGCTCTCTGGCAGCCCCTCTCCACCCACCCGCCACTGAGCCCAGCACTTCCGGCCCCCGCAACGCTGCGGGCGATCCCCCCGCCGGGAGGAGCTGGACTGCAGTATCGCAGGCCTGGCTTCCTCTCCTGAGAGCCCCTGACTGCCCAGCCAAAGGGTTTGCCCTCTCCTCTAGATCATTCTCCCTAACTCCCTCCTCCCCACTCCCCCATAATTTTAGTAGACTTTTCCCATGGACCCCACACTGGCCAGTGTTCAAGAAATGGTGACTCCTCTTTCCAGATGGATGAAGGATGCTGCTTTTGGTTGGAAGGCAACAACCTAAAACAGATTTTTACAATTTAAAATGAGATTCTTAAGTTCTAATAGCACTTTTTGTTTGATTAAAGAACAGGCTGAAGGCAACGTAGACCTAAAAGAGGGGAACAGGAAGAAGCTGAACATACATGCAAAGAGGGGAGGGGTATAGCCCCACCAGAAAAAGACAGGTGCTTTCTCAGAAGGCTTGCCCCCAGGAACTCAGTGGAACTTAGGAAGCCCAGTCTCCTGGGCCTGCAACTCAGTGGGCTCCAGCTCACAGAAGAGGAGCATGGTGGGCAGTGAGAGAGTCCACTGAGAAAAAAGGTTAAGGAGTCCCCACCACCTAGAGCTAAAGAACTAACATAGAAACTTTCCCCAGGGTATTCAGAGGCCTGATGGCTTGGAGAAAGGGTAGAAGGAGCCAGGCAGGTTTGAAGTTGATGAAAGAAACAGATCTGAAGCCCCAGAGTTCAAACATAGCTGTGAAATTAAACTTTAAATAAATAGATTCCTATTGTGGGGGTAGAAAATGTGTGATACCTTTCCTCAGCCATCATAAAGGTCACACCTACAACAAAAGACTGATTAACAAGAGAAAAGCATAGCAAGTTGATTGAATCAACATTTTCTGTGACTTGGGAGCCTTCTGAAGTGAAGCCTCAATGATCCAGGGAAAACTGTCTATTTTTAGGCTTAGGTTTGATGAAAAACAGACCTAAGGGTAGAAATGTGGTCAAAAAGGGTATGATCTGATAATAGACTGAGGGGGAAACCCAGCATGGCCTGTCTGTTCAGATTCTTCCTGGCCTTTCTGTGTAGCATTCCTTCCTCCCAGGTATGGGGCAAGACTTCTCTGGAATGAGTGTCTAATGACCTATTGGACAAGGTAGGTCAGAGAATTTCTTTCTAGCCAGCACTTACACAGAAAGGTGGGGGGAGGGGTGGAATACTATTTCTAGGTTTTATGGATTGCTTTGGGAGGGGAAAGGGTTCTAGTTTTTATGATCTGCCTTGAGGAAGAGGAATTCTGGTTTGTATGACTCACTTTGGAGAAGAAATAGGGATCAGACACTGGAAGGAAGGAAAAGATCAGAGAGAGACTTAGCTTCTGAGCCCTTCTAATCTTTAGTTCGAAGTATTTAGCATGCCAAAGCACCATACTTTTAGGGTATCATTTTCTGAGCCCCAACACTATTTGAAATATAGTAGGTAAGTCTTGTAAAAATGAAGTCACATTCTTTTTCCAGTGTGGGAGCTTATATTTTAGACACTGGTTAGGAAGCACCTTGCAAGTTTTGTCTCACTGAATCCTACTTAGAAGGTATTATTAGCTCCCTATTTTATAGATTAGGAAACTGAAGTCAGAGAAGCTAGTAACTTACCCAAGAACACCCAGCTCGTAGAGGAGAGGTTTGAACGCAGGCATCTGATTCCACGGGTCATGTGTTAATACTGGGGGTCAGAGATGGAATGATACCACTGCAATCTTTAGCTGTCTTTCACAGTGAGGAAGACTTTTTTGTTACGCTCCCCTGCCTTTAGGAGACCTGAGTAATTTCATTCTCCCTGAACTTGACAGTTTATCATCATCCTAAGGGACCCAGGCAGCCTACCCAATATAGAGAGGAAGAAACTGTCCATAGGAACAGGATTGCAAATGCACAGGATATAAGTCACCAAGGCCAGAGTCAGCCTCAGACCAGCTCTTCTGGTGTGATTGCAGGGCCACAAGGCAGCCCACATGATATTTTTTGCTAAAAATCAACCGTAAAATAACCACTGTGCTTAACGCAGAACCAGAGGTGTGCTTAAAGTTGTACAGGTCACTGATCTCACCTAGAGCCAAAGGGACCCAAAGATACTTTTCATCTGTCTCTCCTAGCCGTTTTTTTTTTTTAAGTTGGATTAATTTTCAAAAATTCAAAATCAGAAGACTGTGTCAAAATATCTGAAATTTTTTAGCTTCTTCCCCTAAATGTGAAGATCTGGCCACACTGACACATAGTCTGCGTCCTTCACAGCCCCATTCTTTCTCTTCCTCCCACCTTGCTACTTGGCTCTCCCCATCTCTCTCACCAAAATGCAGATTCTCCCTAAAGAGGTAACTAGTGAATCTGACCAGTCACGTCTCAGTGTGAGGATCTTTTCCTGAGAACTGGTTGAGGGAAATTATAATAATTGAGGCAAGTTAAGGAGAGAAAGCATGGCTTTCCCAGACAAATAGCCAGACCATGCCAGAACACAGCAGAGATTTCTAGGGTTCCAGAAAATCACAAGATAAGAAATTGGTATTCAAAAAGCTGTCATGAAACTAGAGCATATGACAGAAACAACTCTTGTCTCCCAAGAACTCATCCTCTCATAGAATTTAAAAAATACTAAGCTTTTCTTAGCATCCTGGGCCCCTTTCCCTGCACCTCTTCTGGAAGTGCCTTGGGTACTAGACAGAGGCAAAACCTGGAGGTGATTAGACAACTGCCGACTCAGGCTATGAGCGAGCCCAAAAGAATGGGTCTGGCTTTTGACCAGGGCAGAGCTAAGAACAGAAGAGAATCTGAATGAAGATGAGGCCCAAGTGATTAACTTGGGCCTGGGCAGCCAGGAATTGAAGCAAGATCTCATTCACCAAGATGATGAGCAGCTGTGTTCTCTGAAACAGACCACATGAGTGAAAATCGTCTTCCCCGAATTTGGAGGCTCTTCCTGCCAAAGCAGTTTGTGTTGCAGATAGATAGAGAGGAGCACAGTGAGGGAAAGTTTTATATGGAGATGTGGGAATGGATGAGAGGGCTTTGGAGGACCTAACTGATAGACCTTGGGACTGCATCAACCTTCCCCAAAGGCTGATCTGGGAGAGTTTCAGGTCTGCATATTTGAACTCAGACCTTTTTTGGTAGTAGCCCATGTGACAAGTGTGTCAACAGAGCCCTGGATCTGTGCCCAAGGGCAGAGAGGGGGGTGGATGTGAAGAAGTACTTTTAGGGCTTTTAGAGAAACAGGAAATTCAGTAATCAAGAAAGAGAAAAAATCTCTTTTAAAGCCGGTGGATAAGATGCCAGAGTCAGAATTGTCACACTCCAGGGTACCGCTTTTGATAAAGGTGAATACTGGAGAATAAGAGAAGAGGATCATTCCAGCTACTGGGGAGGCTGAGGCAAGAGAATCGCCTCAGCCCAGGAGTTGGAGGTTGCTGTGAGCTGTGTGATGCTGCAGCACTCTACCAAGGGTGATAAAGTGAGACTCTGTCTCTACAAAAAAATAAATAAATAAAAATAAGAGAAGAGGAGTTGCCAAGCTGGGTCAAAGTTTCACTCTATTCGGGGATCCTACCCTGACCTTCCTGTTCACCATCATTGGGAAGGAGTCCCTGAAATTCCTCCGAATTTCACAGCCTACTGCCATCATCTGCCTTACATCCAAAGGAATTCACCTCACCTTGCTCTTTGCCCTTTTCCTGAGAGGTTCCCGGCTCCCAGTTCACCTCACCTCTAGCCCACTAAACCCCACAAGGCTCTGTATGTTCCCTATTCCCCCAAACTCCCCTACTCCTGACACTCTTCCTCTGTGCCCTCTGCTGCTCAAATCTCCTTTATCCTTTATTCTCCATGTCACCTGGCTTTCCCCTGAGCTCATAGCTTTTTCCACTGCCTCCTTAAGCAGTGGCTTTTCTCCTCCCACAACCCTGTCACTAGGCCTAGAGGTGAGGGGAGAGGTGTCCTTGTTTCTCATGGTCTTCAGATGCTTCTGAAAGTGTTCTGTAAACCCTAGTACCCCACACTGAATTTCATATCATCAGATTATATGAATCACTACTGTCTTCTTCTGACCCTCAAGCGTCATCTTTCAATTATTTAGATCCTGGTTCACTGTTTCTTTCCCCATGATGTGTTGTCTTAACTCTTAGTGATTGAAATATCTACATCATTGGCCCTTCCAGCCTCTCAGCACCTTGATCTCCCGTCTTCCAGTGCTCTTCCCTCCACTCCACTCCAGTTGTGATTACCTACAACTGCAACCTCCCTGTTATCTCAGTTTCATGCATCCTACTCTCTGACCTATCTTTCCAGTTTACCCAGTTTATCTCTTCAACCCAACTATCATTTTACCCACCAGAACAACCACCCTCCATGGCTGCCCACTGCTGTGAAGTTCCTGCACCCCTCCTGCCCCAGTGGAATGTTGTGATTCAGCCGCTATAATCATCGCCCTTTCCACACACCCTCACACCTTTACTTCCCTTTTTCTTTGCCATACTTACCTGGCCCAATGTAGACTTACAACTCTCTGCCCACTCCACACCTCCACATCTTCAGCTGAACGTAGGAACAACACACAACCACACTGCTTGATCCCACTTTAAACTCATGATGACAGAACTCAATTGGGCCCTTCCTGCTGAGTAACAGCACAGTTCCCTGTTCACTCTCCTTTGCTGCTAGATGACAGTTTCGTACCATCTTTTCTCTTCTCAAACCCTTAATACTTCCTTCCCACTCTCATTCTCAGCTCATAATTGGATTCTTTTTTCACTGGGAAAGTAAAAACAACCAGAAGAGAATACTACAGATTCCCACTAATACATTTATCCAGGACCAGCAGTCACATCTTCATAATTTCCATTTATTACCCACCCTTCAAAGCAGATTCCTCCACTTGTGCACTCAGTCCAATCCCTGTCACCTACCCAAGGACATTCAGCAATCCTTCCCTTTCTCTCCTACACCAAATTATCTCTTTCTACCAGCTCATTTCCATCAGCACACAAGCATGCTATTATTTCTCACTCTTAAAAAACAACAAAGCCTTTTAATGACTGTGCTTCCTTGGCAGCCTCTGCTTCATTTGTTTGCTCCTCTTTAAAACAAACTCCTGAAAAGAATCATTTATATTGTTGCATCCGATTCTCCTCCTCTTCTCCCTTAAACCAACCCCAGATCAGGCTTATATATCCATTACTCCGCAGGGATTGTTCTTGCCAAAGTTACCTTGACTTCCATGTCACTAAATCCAAAGGTCAACTCTCAGTTCTCATCTTACTGATTAATAGCATCGGGTACACATATAAATCACTTCCTCCTTCATGATACAGTTTTTTCACTGGTTTAAACCTCCAGACATCTCGCTCTTTTGGTTTTTCCTCCTATCTCACTGCTCGGGGCCTTCTTTTTCTTTTTTCCTGGTTCCTGCTCTTTCCACTGACCCCTGAATGTTGAGGTGTCTAGGGATGGGAACTCAGTCCTACACTCTTCCTTACCTACCTCTTCTGAGGGTCTCACTCAAATACATGGTTTTCAGTACCATCACTCTGCTGTCACAACTGACGGCAACGCCATTCTTCTGGGTGCGCACGCCAAAAATTTAAAGCCATCCTTGACTCTTGCTGTCCTCTCACATGTACATCAGATTTGGCAGTAATTAATACTACCTTGAAAATATATCCAGAATCCAGGCACCCTTGCCTCCTTTATTGCCACCATGTAGTTAAAGCCACCATCAATTCTCTCCTAGATTATCACTATAGCTCCCATCAGTTTCCCCTGCTTCTATTCTTGCCTTCAACATAGCAACCACAGTGCACAGTGATCCTTTTTTTTTTTCTTTTTGTAGAGACAGTCTCACTTTATTGCCTCAGTACAGTGTCGTGGCGTCACAGCTCACAGCAACCTCCAACTCCTGGGCTTAGGCGATTCTCTTGCCTCAGCCTCCAGAGTAGCTGGGACTACAGGTGTCCACCACAACACCTGGCTAGACAGTAATCCTTTTTAAATAAATGCAACTTAGATTATGTTATCTCTCTAATCAAAACCTTTCAGTAGCCCCCTTCCCCATTTCCTTTGGGGTGACTCTTCAATAACTACCATGTCTTTCTGTAAAAACCAAAGTAATTGCACTCTTCACCTACCACTCACCTCTCTACCTTCCTCTCTGACACCCTTCCTCACTCATTGCAGCTACCTGGCTGTTGATACACAGGATATGTTCCCACATTGGGGTCTTTGTTCTAGCTGTACCTTCCACTTGAGCACACTTGCCTTAGACATCTACTTGAGGAACTTTTTCATTCCTGCAATGTTCCAGTTTCACCTTCTCAATGAGACCACTTGCCCTTTCCTCTATACCCTGACTTCTGATCACCCTTAACCTGCACAATCTTGTTCTTTTGTGTCCCTACGGAACTTAAGTCTGCCATACTATATAATTTATGTATTTGTTATGTGTATTGCTGATTGCCTATCTTACCTCTCCCTGCAGGAATTTTTGTCGATTTTGTTGACAAACATATCCCAAATGGCCATAACAGTCCCTGGCACATATAGGGAGACAATAAACATTTTTCTGAATAAGTGAAAAGAATCTGGACACACAGAGAGTTAGTTCTTTGGCCATCAGAAATGGCTGGGGCAAAAGCAAAGGGGAGAATGGAACTAGAATGAGCAACTTGAGCCAACTATAAATGCATGATTCAGGTCAAGTCGAAGCAAATTACTTAGCTGTGTACTTATAATTACCAGAAAGAGACAAAGAGAGAGATGAAATCTCCCATATGGTAGGTAATAGAATGACTTTATTTACCACATAAACAGTAATAAAAACCTAGGCCAGTGAAACTGGCTACCCAATTCCTATCACAAACAATTCAATTGCTTTTTAGCTGCTCTCCCAGCTCAAAGTGAGCTAATTACACAGTTCAACAGAGAGGCACTAGAGAGAGCAAAGGCTAAAGGACATGTGTGAGGTCTTTGAAAAAGAAGCTTCTCTCTTCTCTTGTTCCCCCAAGTGCCTTCTCAAGCAGAGGATACACATATTAAGTATTTTGAGCAGACTCTGGGTCCAGTTCATCAGAGTCCTGCAGTCACTGGAGCAGATGGATTAACAGCTCTGCTTGCCTGGCCCCACCATGGCACCATTACAGAAGTCTTCTGGAGGCCTTGCTTTCCTTTCCCAAGGGATTGCAGCCTTGGGGCTGACTGCCAACATATTCTATCTCCCAGGATGCCATTGTTATGCAAGGAGCCTCTGCACTCAGCAAAAAAGGAAGCTCCTCAAGGCCTCCAGACATTTTTGTTAGAGACCGAAAAATGTCAGGCTAGGCCCATGTTGCTGCCCCAGGGACTTAAGGCCCATTAGGGGTCTTGGCCAGGAGGCCTTACCTGTCCCAAGGAAAAACAGAATACCAGAGCCTTGTGGTCTCCTGGCTTCACTTCACAACATGCCTAACCAACCATCTCCTAGTTTCCACAGGGCTTCTGGGAAAAGTTCCAGCATATCCCTCTAGACTACGAGGTCTAACAATTAAGTTCGTGAACTCATCCTAGAAAAGTGCTACATACCTCATTGCCAAATATCACTGCAGTCACTGGATGGCCAAGAGGAGTGCTTGAAAGGTGACCATAGTGATATTCATTAACGAGGTATATAACACTTTTTCTTGGATCCGTTCACAAGCTGAATTGTCTGACCCTGTATACAGGATGACAAGGTCCAAATTCACACAAGGGACATAAGCCAAATTGCGGTGCCTTTTGCCGAAATGGGGGGCACGCTTGGTTGTGCCTTTCAAAAGTAAGGAATGTAAGTATATCGATGGAGGTGACCTAAAGCCCAGAAAGCAGCCAATAGGTACCGAGGTAGGAAAGCCTGTGTGTCATTTTCTCCATAGAATAGATAGGTTCGTTCGCAAGGAAGGCATTCACATTTGTGCAACCCAAGTACAACAGGGATGTGGTTCAGAGTAAGTAAAAACACAGTAAAAGTAATACCTCTCCTGTAGGAAAATGTAATTTAAATCAGATAAGATAGATGATCAGGTTCATGAGAAAACGTCACAGGGGGTAAATATAGATCATACACAGACTAACATCTCTTTCTTCCACTCATTGTTGCCCCATTTTGTTCCTGCTTATTCTCCCAAAACTCTGCACCTGCATCTGCCCACGTACACACACACTAGTTTGTTTCTTTCCCAAACTCCTTTAATTCCCCAGTCCTGAAAGAATTTATGGACAAGGGAAGCAGGATACTGTACAGGTCCCAGAGCTAAAATTG
Organism: Perodicticus potto; assembly: GCA_963574655.1. NCBI lineage: Eukaryota > Metazoa > Chordata > Mammalia > Primates > Lorisidae > Perodicticus > Perodicticus potto. The sequence continues at coordinate 69,823 of CAUYRH010151475.1, forward strand.
CCTGTATTTTGGATCCTGGCCTTAAAGACTTGGGCAAGTTATAAGTTACTTGCCAGAGCCTTAAGTTTCTTGCCTGTAATATGGTTATCATGAGGATTAAATAAGACAATATGTGCAAAAGTGCTTGGCACAATGAACTGAATAACGTTAGTAATCTAATTTTTTTAATTTTTTTTGTAGAGATAGTCTCACTTTACCACCCACGGTAGAGTGCCGTGGCGTCACACAGCTTACAGCAACCTCCAACCCCTGGGCTTAGGCAATTTTCTTGCCTCAGCCCCCCCGAGTCGCTGAGACTACACGCGCCAGTCACAACGCCCGGCTATTTTTTTGTTACAGTTTGACTGGGGCCGGGTTTGAACCCGCCACCCTCGTCATATGGGGCTGGTGCCCTACCCACTGAGCCACAGGCGCTGCCCCCCTAATTTTTAATATAAATTAACCAATGGGGCAATTTCCATTAGCAGATCCAAATATCTTTGATAAACTGAACAAAAGGAAGATGAATTGGCATATGGGCAAGTGTTCAACTCGGTTCTCCAGATATCCCTGCAAACGTGCCCTGGAGTAGGAATTTGGGGGAGAAAAACAAGCCATGAAGCTCTTCTGGCGCCAACAGGGACTTGGGGATCATGGGTCATTTGGGCCAGTCACACTCCTCTTTGTTCCTAGAGATTTAATATCGACCTAACTATTAAATGGCCGTGATTTGGAGGAGAGAAGACAAGAAGAGGAATTGCTTTCAGCTGGCCCTTGTCTTTAAATAACCAGGGGTACAGAATTTTTTTAACACAAAGGAGACCATGTGTAAAACATTAGTTAAATTCAGATATAAATCTAGTCTTTGACCAGTCCAGAGTTAATCAATGTGCTTTTATACTCTCTTTGAACTTTTGAGTTTTCTGGCAACAACAAAAGTCCTAAACCCGATCCAAAACCATAGTCCAGACAGCCCAGCGTTTGCACTCCCTCCCTCATGTAACATATTGTTGACAGAACTACTCTCCTTACCACATTCATTCCAGTGGTGATTCAAATTCTTCTGCAGAAATGGACTTGAAAGACAGAAAATTGCTCCTGTAATCACTTAATAAGGACTCCTGGATTAGGAATACAGAGCTATGAATGGATTTACTTTCAGCCTTTGTGGATGGCTTTTTCTCAGTTATTTTCATTGAAAATCATGATGGAACTAATTTAAATAGCAAGGTAAACAGAGATGGAAAATTACCCATAATAAGAATGTTGATGAAAATATAGACTGGCCTATTTTAAGTACATCAACGATGCTTTGTTTAAATTAAAAATACATATATTTGAAATGTATTCATTTTAATGTGTCAGTTTCAGGCAAAACTATTCTAATCCTTTCCAGCAATATCAATAATTTGATTTGGAAAAAGATCATGTAGGTTTGATTTATAAAGCAGAGTTAGCAGTAAGTAGGGGGTGAATAAGACCCACCCAGTGACTGCAGCCAGCTTCCCCAGGAAGATTCATGACCATGCCTCAATACCGTCCTGCAATTCATTCCAACAGATTTTACTATAACTCTAATTCATTAGAAACAACTGTTGCTGTTACTGGCACTATCTCTGCCTCAAAAAGAGGAAAATTCAGGACATGGAATATAATCCTCTCCCTATCTGGGAGAGAAATCAGTCCATTTGTCATCTAAACTGAAAACATCAGCTAAGAAGTATACTAACATTAGAGTTTCATACCTCAATGTTATATATCTTTTGAAAATAAAGTGAGCACACACAAGAGGTGGCTGGATGCAGCAGTAATAAAGTGGTTTACGTTGAATTAACTAAATATAACCTACAAAACCATCCTACCTATTGCAAATTCTTTCCAGGAAAATGTAAGAAAAATCTAACCAAGAGCATTTTTAAACATTCTGAGCTATTCCCAGCAAGTGAATCCTTCCCTTATCGGATGTATGAACATTTATATAAGGCAGGGGATTCATTACTTGGAAAGTGTAATCAAAGGCAGTGCTAACACAGTGTTCCTTCTTTTTTTTTTGAGACAGTCTCAAGCTGTTAACCTGTATAGAGTGCTGTGGCGTCACAGCTCACAGCAACCTCAAACTCTCGGACTTAAGCAATCCTCTTGCCTCAGTCTCCCAGGTAGCTAGGACTACAGGCACCCACCACAACACCTGGCTACTTTATGGTTATAGTTATCATTGTTGTTTGGTGGGCCCAGACTGGATTCGAATCCGCCAGCTCCGGTGTATGTGGCTGGCACCCTAGCCACTTGAGCTACAGGCGCCAAGCCAGTGTTCCTTTTTTTTGCTTGAATGACCTCTTCCCTATGAGGATAATTACTGTTTCACAGTACTCCAGGGTTGAAAGAACTTTGAAAGGTCACTTGCCTTGAGACCTAACTACTGGCATCACTGGGAGTAGCTAGTTAGAAATGCAGAAACTTGGGTCTTCCGTATTATTACTGACTCAGAATCTGCACCTTTACAGTATCCCCAGATGATTCTTACGTTCCTTCAAGGTGAAATAGGCCACTCTACATCATTCTCCTGAGCAAAACTGGGCACAATGGACAGACTAGTCTCATTTAGCCAATTTTCAGTACTTTTATAGAGTGTCCTGTCTGAGTCACAGAGAGGAAAGGGGAAATCTACTTGTTTAAGGAAGTCTTGCATAACTTAACAAAGTTAGTAATTTCTTCAACATATTCAAGTATGCCTTTTTGGAAGTCCTGCAGATTAGGTCAAAGTCAAGAGGAGCAGAAAATGGAGCAGGTTCAAATAATAAACTCTAATAAAAGAAGGGTAGTACAGAAGCTGAGTCTATGAGGAATGGGAGGAGTAATTTCACTAAATTATCAGATCCAAAATCATCTCCACACTGAATGATTTATAGTCTTGGATGCTTAAAGGCTTGAGTCTCATGCTGTATTTCTTTTCAGATTACTAATTCTTATTTAGTGCTTCCCTGCAGCTTAAAATGAAGGCTCTGGAACTCCTAAAATGAAATTATCTGATGATTTGTGTGGTCATTCTATAATTGTTGGGTAAATTTCATATTTGTAATAAGACTGGAATCTGAACAATAGAAAACTCTCTGTGGTTTAATGGCAGCTTGACCTGGAAGCCAAAGGCTGAAGGACTTAGGTGGCGCCTGTGGCTCAGTGAGTAGGGCGCCGGCCCCATATGCCGAGGGTGGCAGGTTCAAACCTGGCCCCAGCCAAACTGCAAAAAAAAAAAAATAGCTGGGCGTTGTGGCGGGCGCCTGTAGTCTCAGCTACTCGGGAAGCTGAGGCAAGAGAATCGCCTAAGCCCAAGAGCTGGAGGTTGCTGTGAGCTGTGTCACGCCACTGCACTGTACCGAGGGCAATAAAGTGAAACTCTGTCTCTACTAAAAAAAAAAAAAAAAAAGCTGAAGGACTTAGAAATATTGACATATGTACATTCTGGGGGCCATCAAATTTAGCTGCAAATTAGAATCACCTGGATAACATTTTTTAAGAAACATATTTCTTGGAGTATAACTGATGTACAATAAGCCAAACATGGAGCATTTGTGTTTACAAGTGGATGAGTTTTGATATACATTATCTACTCATAAAACTATTGCTACAATCAAGCCAATCAACCTCAAATTTCCATATGCCCCTTTGTAGCCCCTCTCTCTATCCTGCAACCACTAATTTGCTTTTTTTTTTTTTTTTTTTGATACCGAGCCTCAAGCTGTCCCCCAGGATAGAGTGCTGTGGCATCACAGCTAACAGCAACCTCCAATTCCTGGACTCAAGCGAGTCTCCTGCCTCCACCTCCCAAGTAGCTGGGACTACAGGCGCCCGCCACAACGCCCAGCCATTTTTTTGGTTGCAGCCGTCATTGTTGCTTGGCGGGCCCGGGCTGGATTTGAACCCACCAGCTCAGGTGTACGTGGCTGGCGCCTTAGCCCGTTGAGCCACAGGCACCGAGCCCACTAATTTGCTTTTTGTCATGATAGCTTAGTTTGCATTTTCTGGAAGTTTATATAAATGGAAACATATGGTATGTACTTTTTTTTCTTTTGGCCTGGCTTCTTTCACTCAGTGTAATTGTTCTGAGTCACACATGTTGTTGTATATATTAATAGTCTGTCCTTTTTATTGCTGAGTAGTATTCCATTGTATGGATCTACCACATTTTGTCTAACTGGCAACAAATGAACAACATTTGGGTTGTTTCTCATTTGGGGCAATAATGCGTAATACTGCTATAAACACTGATGTAGAGATAGTAGCATGTGAGTTTTTATTTCTTGAGATAAATACCTAAAAATGGGTATGATAAATGTTTGCTAAACTTGAAAGGAATCTACCAAAGTGTTATGCAAAATGGTGTTATCCAAATTGGTTGCAGCAGTTTGCTTGCCCTCCAGAAATGTATAAGAGTTCTAGTTGCTCCACATCCTTCCATAGTTAATACTGTCAGTATTTTTTTTTAATTTTAGCCATTCTAATAAATTAGAAATGGTATACCTATTGTGGTATTAATTAAAATTTCTCTATGATGGCAGTGCCTGTGGCTCAGTGAGTAGGGCACTGGTCCCATATACCGAGGGTGGCGGGTTCAAGCCTGGCCCCAGCCGAACTGCAAAACAAAAAAAATATCCGAGCATTGTGGTGGGCGCCTGTAGTCCCAGCTACTCGGGAGGCTGAGGCAAGGGAATCACCTAAGCCCAGGAGTTGGAGGTTGCTGTGAGCTGTGTGACGCCACGGCACTCTACTGAGGGCAATAAAGTGAGACTCTGACTCTACAAAAAAATAGAACAACAACAAAAAAAATTCTCTATGAATAATAATGTTGAAAAATCTTTTTATGTGCATATTTGCTATCTTTATATCTTACTTAGTGAAGAGCCTTTTGCTTATATGTTAAGCAGGATTTTGTTTTGCTTTATTTTCTTAATTGTTGAGTTTTAAGATTTTTTTATATTTTTTTTTGAAACAAGTATATGACTGGAAAATACTTTCTCCCAATCTTTCTATTCTATTAGCAATGTCTTTCAAAGAGCAGAAGTTCTGGCAACTCCCGTGGCTCAGTGGGTAGGGCACCAGCCACATACACCAACACTGGTGGGTTCAAACCCAGCCCAGGCCAACTAAAGCAACAATAACAACTATAACAAAAAAGAAAATAGCCAGGCATTGTGGCGGGCACCTGTAGTCCCAGCTACCTGGAAGGCTGAGGCAAGAGAATCGCTTAAGTCCAGGAGTTTGAGGTCGCTGTGAGCTGTGACGCCACAGCATTCTACCCAGGGCAACAGCCTGAGACTCTGTCTCAAAAAAAAAAAGAGCAGAAGTTTTCAATCTGATGAGGTCCAATTTAGTAATTTTCTTTATAGATTGTACTTTTGGTGTTGTATCTGAAAATCTTTTCCTAATCCAAGTTCATAAAGATTTCTTCCTATTTTCTTCTAAAAGTTTTATACTAGGCTGGGCACAGTGGCTCACGCCTGTAATCCTAGCACTCTAGGAGTCTGAGGCAGGTGGATTGCCTGAGATTACAAGTTGAAGACCAGACTGAGCCAGAGTGAGACCTTGTCCCTAAAAATAACTGGGTGTTGTGGTGGGCGCCTATTGTCCCAGCTACTTGGGAGGCTGAGAATTGCTTGAGCCCAAGAATTTGAGGTTGCTGTGAGCTGTGACGCCACGGCATTCTACTGAGGGTGACAAAAAATAAAAAATAAAAGTTTTATACTTCTAGGTTTTATATTTATGTCTATGGTACATTTATAGTTAATTTTTATATGTAATGCAAGTTTGGGGACGTTATTTAGGTTTTTTTCTATGACTATCCAATAGCTTCAATACCCTTTGTTGACAAAACTGAACTTTATTTACTGAATTGCCTTTGTTCTTTTGTGGAAAGTCAATGTACCATATATTTGTAGTTCTATTCTAGATTCTGAATTCTGTTCCACTGATGAATCTTTATACGAATACCACATTGTATCTTGATTACTGTAGCTTTAAAAGCCAATTTTATCCTTTTTCTAAGAAAAATATGGATCCTAGAATAAGCTTGAATTTTAAAATAAGTTGGTCAATTTTCTGGGGGAAAACAGCCTGATTTTGATTAAGATTCCATAGAATCTATAGATCAATAGAAAAAGATCTGTTTGAGAAAAACTGACTTTTTAAAAAATTAATATGAGAGTACAAATTTTTAGGTTACATCATTTTCAATTCTAAGGTTCAAGTTGTAGTTGAGCCCTTCACTCAGGGTCACGCTGTGCACCCTATTAGGTGAGTTCCTGCCAATTGCCCTCTCTCCTCCCTCCAATCACCCTAGAAAACTGACATCTTAATAATAATAGGTATTGAGTCTTGCAACCCAAGAACATAGAATCCTTTTTTATTTCTCTCAGCAATGTTTTTTCAGTGTTCAGGTCTTACATTTCTTTTGTGAGGGTTATCTCTAAATATTTTATATTTTTATACTATTGTAATTGCTATTATTTATATGATTCTAGTTTCTGTTTGTTGAAGCTATTTAGAAAGATAGTTGATTTTTTTGTTTTTAGACTTTGTTGCCCTGGGTAGAGTGCTGTGGTGTCACAGCTCACAGCAACCTCCAGCTCTTGGGCTTAGGTGATTCTCTTGCCTCAGCCTCCCAAGTAGCTGGGACTACAGGAGCCCACCACAACACCTGGCTCTATTTTTGTTGCAGTTTGGCTAGAGCCAGGTTCGAACACGCCACCCTCAGTATATGGGGCCAGCACCCTACTCACTGAGCCACAGGTGCCACCTGACAGTTGATTTTTTATATTGATCTTTTATCCTGCTGCCTCACTAACCTCACTTAATTCTGTAGCTTCTTTATAGATGTCATAAAAATGTTTTTATGTAGACAATGATGGTATCTGAGAATAAAGACAGTTTTACTTCCTCTTGTCCAATTTTGATTTATTTACTATTTTTTTCTTGCCTTATTACACTGGCTAGAAGCAGTAAAATGTTGAATAAAAGTGGTAACAGTAGACAACCCTGCTTTTTTTTTTTTGTGGTCTTAGAGGAAAAATATTCAGTCTTTCCCATTAAGCATGATGTTAACTTTTGGGTTTTCATAGATGCCATTTCTCAAATTGAAGAAGTTCCCTACTTTTCAGAGTTGCTTTTTTCAAAAAATCAGAACTGAATTTTGTATTCTGTCAAATCCTTTTTATGTAGCTATTGAGATATTCGTATGTTTTTTCTTTTTGTTTTTTGTTTGTGGTTTGTTTTGTTTTTAGAGATAGGGTCTTGCTCTGTTACCTAGGCTGTAATATGGTGGTGTGGTCATAGGTCATCACAGCCTCAAACTCCTGGGTGCAAACAATCTTCTCACCTCAGCCTCCTGAGTTGCTGGATCTACAGGTGTCTGCCATCACGTCTGGCTAAATTTATCTCTTTTTTTTGTTTGTTTTTTTGAAACAGAATCACACGACCTCCCTCGGTAGCGTACTGTGGCATCACAGTTCACAGCAACTGCAAACTCTTGGTCCCAAGCAATTCTCTTGCCTCAGCCTCCCAAGTAGCTGGCACTACAAGCCCCTGACACAACACCCGGCTATTTTTGGTTGTATTTGTCACAGTTATTTGACAGGCCTGGGCTGGGTTCGAACCCACCAGTTCTGGTGTATGTGGCTGGCATCCTAGCCACTGAGCTACAGGCCGAGCCTAAATTTATCTTTTTTGTTTGTATGTTTGTTTTTTAGAGATGGGGTCTCACTGTGTTGCCCAGACTGGTCTCAAACTCCTGGCTTCAAGTAATCCTCCAGCTTTAGCCTCTCCGAAGTCCTGGAATTATAAGTATGAGCCACTGCACCTGGCCTTTTATCTGTTAGTATGGTGAATTATAGTAGTTGACTTTTAAATTTCAAACTCATCTTGTATTCCTGGGATATAGCTATGATATATTATCCTTTTTATACTTTGTTAAGAGTCTATTGGCTAAAATTCACTTAAGAATTTTTGTATGTATACTCATGAGGAATACTGGTCTTAAGTTTTCTTTTCTAACTATGTCTTTGTCTGGGTTTGGTATCAGGGTAATACTATTATTATTGGTACCAGTAATGCTGGTCTCAGAATAAGTTTCCTTCTCTTCAATTTACTTGGAATGTTTGTCTTTGAAGTCAGTATTATTTCTTTCTTAAATATTTAATAGAACTCATAACCTAGGACTGAAATTTTCTTTATGGGAAGCTTTTTTTGCAGTTTGGTTTTTTTTTAGCCAGGGGCAGGTTTGAACCTGCCACCCCTGGTATATGGGGCCAGCGCCCTACTCCTTGAGCCACAGGCGCCACCCTTAAGGGAAGATTTTTTAACATTAATTCAATTTATTTAATTCAGATAGAGCTATTCAGGTTATCTATTCTCAAGCTTTGGTAATTTGTGTCTATGAAAGAACTTTTCCATTTCCTTTAAGTAGGTAAAATTTATAGGCATAAAATTGTTTTGTTTTGTTTTTTGAGACAGAGCCTCAAGCTGTCACCCTAGATAGAGTGCTGTAGCATCACAGCTCACAGCAACCTCCAATTCCTGGGCTCAAGCGAGTCTCCTGCCTCCCTGCCTCCAGCTGTAGCTGGGACTATAGGCGCCCACCACAATGCCCGGCCATTTTTTGGTTGCAGCCGTCATTGTTGTTTGGCGGGTCCAGGCTGGATTCGAACCCGCCAGCTCACGTATACGTGGCTGGCACCTTAGCCCGTTGAGCCACAGGTGCTGAGCCCAATTTGGATCTTTTAAAATTTCTCAAACTTAATTTTATGGTCTACAATATGGCAAATTCAGAAAAATTTTTATGTGCACTTAAAAAGAATATATATACTCTGATCTTGAGTGCATGTCCAAAATGTCAATTAAGTCAAATTGACTGATAGAGTTATTCAAGTCTTCTACATCCTTACTGTTTTTTTTCTACTTGCTCTATCAATTATTGAGAGAAGTGTTAAAAATCTCTAGTCATAATTGTGCATCTCTTTATTTCTCCTTTCCACTTCTAAATATCCCAATATTAAGGCCACACATCATTCCAATTAATTCAGACTTTATGAGGGCACGATCTTTGTTTAACTCACCTGAGTGATTTCAATGGGTTTGAGAATCACTGCCTTTATGCATTCCATATTATGAATTCAACAGATACAGAAAATAAAAAGATCTGCTAGATGCCAGAAACTGTGCTATATTATTCTGAACTCATTATCTCCACATCTATCTTTGAGGTAGGCATTATTCACTCCCATTTTACAAAAAATGAAACTGAATTTTGCATGCTTATCTAAGATAACACAGCTGATTGAGAATGTAACTGAGTTAAACCCAGGTTTCCTCACTCAAAGTTTAATACTTTTTTTAGAGTATCACAGTTACTTATATTTTGTTTTGTGAAGTATGTTTATTGATTTGAATTCTCTATTTCTCTCCTGTCCCCCAACATAGTGTTTTGGGTTATGCGTACGAGCTCCATCTAACCCAAACCTTATAATTTTCACTGGACCTACCGCATTCTCTATACTCTGGAGATGATTCTAGGGATTTTTTCTTTTTCCTCTTGAAAGATCTAAGTATCTGCGTTCATCTGACTACATAATAGTCATCAATCTGCCTTTTTATGGTCCATCCACAACCTAAGTTTAAATTCAGGCTGTAATTAACCCTGATCCATAGGCACTTCTCCAGGAATCTTCTCAGGCCACAAACTGTCAGACTGCTTCACTCCATTAAAGCTCAACATTGGCAGCCAGGGACCAGATTTAGGGCAAGTTTAGAGCAAGATTATAGGAGAAGAACAGCTTGGGGATGGATGCATCTCCTGTGTATAAATGCTATTTGGTTTGAGTGATTCCGAGCACTGGTAAGCTAAGATTAATTAACTTGGGTTAGGATTAATTTTTAAAAGTCAGGAATGATTTGAATCATTCCTCCAGGCAACTTGCTTAGCTGCCTCTGGGAAGAGAATCAGTTGAAAAAAAGAAAAATGCACTGCTGATGTTTTAGAGAAAAGTACATTCCCAAAAGGGAATGAGGTGCCTCTGGTGCACTTGAGCCCTTTTAAGTTCTCTTTCTGCTTTGTTTTATTTTTTGTTTTGGGGTTTTTTTTAAACACATATCCTCAGGCCTCAATATACACTAATGAATCCACTTAAGTTTGTTCCTTTCCATAAATAGTCAATGTAAATCCTACCCCGCAAAACTACCTTCTTTGGCGTATTTTCTATGTTATCTTCAGACCTCTTCACCTGACTTTCTCCATTACTGATAACTCACATTTTGACCTCAAGATTTCATAGTTGCTAATGTGACTTCCTCTATGCTTGGAATGTTTTCTCAGTTACTGCCCAAAGTAAAAAACAACCACGACAAGTTAAGGCTTGAGTATTTTTTTTAAAAAAAACAGTCAATTATTTATAACTAAAACAAGTCTACAACAATACAAAAGTATTTAGGACAAAAAAAATCACTCATATTTCTTCCACTTACCACAACCACTCTTCTCTTCTCCTACATTTTTTCCAGTCTTCATTCAGATATGGAAGTATTTTACATAATTATAGTGCTCATATAATTTTTGTGTTCCACTTTTTGTTTAAAAGCAGTTAATAAACACTTTTTCTTCCTTTTGCATAGTCTACCTAATTGTCTTTTTGTGGATTTCCATGACTTTGTGGATTTCCATGGATATGCCATAATTTGTTTAACCATTTCCCCTACTGCTGTGCGTTAAATTGTTTCTAGTTTTCACTTTTATGAGTGATTCTGCTATAAACATCTAGTATATATAAAGATTTCTCCTCTTCTTCTTTTGAATTACATCCTTAGAAGAAATTTCCAGGAGAACTGTTACCATGTACAAGTGTTTGAATAATTTTAAGAGATGATAAGCCCTTAAAAAAGCAGTACCGCAGAAATTCATAACCCCTATCACATCTTGATTTATAAAATAAATGACAGCATAGAAGAGCCAAGGTACTCCGTAAGCATCACTAATTGTCCATTCTCATACTCCAGAGTGGTTCAGGCTATACAAGATAAATACATGTACTTTTTGAGACAAAGTCTCCCTCCATCACCCTGGGCAGAGTGCCGTGGCATCATAGCTCAGAGCAATCTCAAATTCTTGGGCTCTAGCGATTCGCTTGCCTCAGCCTTCCAAGTAGCTGGGACTACAGGCACCTACCATGACCCCCAGCTCGTTTTTGTTTTTCTATTTTTGGTAGAGACAGGGGTCTCACTCTTGCTCAGGCTGGCTGTCTTATTCTTTATTCTACTGCAGCCCATTAAAAAGAATTAGCCAATTCTTCCTACACTTTAAGTGATGAGTTTTTGGAATAAGTCTTAAGGAATTATAGAACAATATCATGGAGCAAACCAAAGATCCACTTTCTGAGGTAAATCTCATCTTAGAAACAAAATGAAGACATATACACTGTGTGGGGAGGGGGCTCAGGTCAGATATGACTGGAACGCCAGAGTCACAGTTGTCTCCAGTTAGCTGGTCTCTGGGAGCTGGGTCAAGGAAGCTGAGTTAAAAGCAAAACACAGACAGCAGCTGTTGAGGATGTAAAGTCTCTGGACAGAGTGGATAGGGAGCTGGGTGTGGTCACCCAGAAGCCAATTTCCACCCCACCCTACAGGCCCAGAGACGGGGGCAGAGAAGAGAGCACTTCCCGTATTGCATTCCAGTTCTCCTTGCCGGGCTCAGTGAGAATGCAGGAGGCTGGCTGCATGCTACCTGGGCACACCACACACCCCTCCCTCAGTGGTGTCCCTGCTGGAAGGCAGTGAGCTGGGGCCTCTGAGAATACCATATCCAGACAGCCAGGATGCAGGACTAAGCTACAAACGCTGCACAATCCCAGCACTAATGTCCTCCAAGGACTGCAGGGCATTACGGGGGCTTTTCCTACATTGCCCAAGTCAGTTGAGCCGCATAGGTGACACTGTCCGCTTCCATGATTTCTCAAAACGTTTGTCAAGAGTGCCGTGGGCTGCATCATCACTGAGCAGGGAATCTTCATTAGTCATTTCAACAAGCACTTTTCTTGGAAACCCTGACTGCTCCACTCTCCAGAAATAATACATCAAACTCTTCTCTTTGCTGAAGTCATACTGCAAGAACTCCCATAATCAATTTCCCACGTTAGGGTTCCTGCTTCATTATGTAACACAGAATCAAGAGGCAAAAGAATGGATCAGATGCTGACATCTTTCTCTCTCTCTCTCTTTTGCAAATTTTTATTAAGAAAAATTTCAAACAAACACAAAGTGAGAGACATGGAATAAAGAATTCCCACATGCCCACGACCCAGCTTGGATAATTTCTACAGGTACTAATCTTATTCCTCTATTGCCCCTCATCCTCCACTACTATGTACACTATTTTTTTCTGTAAGAATTTTTTAAAGCAAGTACCAAACACAGTGCCATTTTGCTTATACACACTTCGGCATGCAAATCTAACTAATAAGAACTTTTTAAATATAACTTTTGTAGGCACTTGTCTTTATTATCTGTTAGTATCTATGTAGCATTTAGTATTAGTGCAAGGCATTATAGTAAGACTTTTTATACTGTATACTTCATGAAATCTCAGCTCACTAGAGAAATACCTTGGAAATTCACAAACTCTCCAGGAGGAAGAAAGAAATGCCCTGGCCCTAAGAACATTGCTATTTGCATTTTACTCAGGAGGAAAAGTGCTCAACCAACTCAGGATAAGCTGTGGAAAGGCTGTGGGCCAGGAGCCTTCAGAGTTTAGAATAAGAGACATGTCAGAGCCTGACTTTGCTCCATGCCCCCTGGATATTTGGGGTATTACAAGAGCATTTCTTCCTCATCTGAAAAACACCTTTAAAAAAAAAAAAATGACCTTATACTTATCACTTGAAGCTGTCCAGATAGAATCGCATGGCTTCTTGAAAAGGTAGTGCCTTAAAAATAGACGTCACTCAACAAAAGTTTTGAAATATCCAATTTACATTTCTACTCATCAGACTTGTACACATATGGAGCAGAAGGGAACTGTTGCTTCACACAAATGCAATCTCAATGTATCTGTTTGCTGTGTATTCCTCCTTTGCAATCTCTGCACGTAATGTAAATATCAAAGCTCAGGGGATTTAGCCAGAATAGTTGCAATGGGTTGACTTATTGAGGGAAGTCATAAATATAGTTTGGAGTGAGCCTTTGCCTCAAGGATAGACTGATAAACCCACCCTGAGTCACAGAGGTATCACACAGCCTTTGGGCTGCTACCTGTGGCTGGGCCTTTTCCCAAGACTCCCAGATGCCAAACCCAAGTCAGCTGACATAAGACAGTCATGACCTGCTATTGATTTTTCCCTTAACCACCTCTTGGGTCATCTTATTGCTGCCCTTTCCCAGGTTCTCATCACTTCATGCAAGATTGTGCTGGGGACAGGGACATGTTATACAAAGGAGGTGCCCAGAGATGTGTGGGTGACAGTCATGCCTAACAAGAGGGCGTTCACTAAAGATGAGCTGTTTGCATGTGCTTTGGTGGTTGTTCCCTCCACCTAGAACACCCTTGGGGTATCTGCTTGACTCGCCCCTCCACCCACTGTGCTTCTTTCAGGATTCTGCACAAGTATTCCATTATTGGAAGACCTTCCCTGACCCTACATCAGGGGGCATGCTCGCTCTTGAGCCCTTTATTCTCTGCCATATTTGTCTCTGTCCCCTTTGTCACAACCTGATCTGTATTTATTATTTCTTGTCGGGGTCACTGCTGCATCCCCTGCACCCAGAACAATACCAGGCATATTCAAAGGTTCAATATGTTTGTACAGAATGAATAATTGCTTTGAGAACAAGATCTTCTACCATGCACAACTGATCAAAGAGGTCACTAATTACAAAATGCAGTCCAGAAAGAAATATTCAGAGAAGAAGCTTCAAAGGAAGTCCACAGGGAGATACAAATGAGCTTTCCAGAGCCAACATCCCCCAAACCTAACTATTCTAATAGGAACACATATTTCTTTCTTTTTCTTTTCTTTTTTTTTTTGTAGAGACAGAGTCTCACTTTATGGCTCTCGGTAGAGTGCCGTGGCATCACACAGCTCACAGCAACCTCCAACTCCTGGGCTTAGGCGATTCTCTTGCCTCAGCCTCCCAAGTAGCTGGCACTACAGGTGCCCGCCACAATGTATTTTGTTTTGCAGTTTGGCCGAGGCTGGGTTTGAACCCGCCACCTTCAGTATAGGGGCTGGCGCCCTACTCAATGAGCCACAGGTGCCGCCCGAAACACGTATTTCTTAAATCTCCGTCCTTTGTGACTGCTACAGAGCTTGTGACTACTGGCTCATAACCAGGTACCCTGTTCCTACACTTTGTTCCTGCCCTCTAGGAGCTATGTGAAGCTCCCCACCAGCCTGATGCTAACGAACTTTCAAGCACGTACACTTTAAGAATAATATATCCCTCTCAAAACTACACCACTGAAAGGTGTTCCTTCAACAACAAAAAGATTTATTATGTTCTTCCTCCACAGAAAAACCACAGGAATATTTCCTTCTTGACTGCAGCAGTGAGTTCCAAGTTTCATTAAAAAACCAGCCAGACGCTTCCTCCTAGCTTGTGTGGGAAGAAGTTAAGATAAAGAGCATTTGAAACTCTACCTCTGCACACCTGACTCATACTTTATTCCCTTCTGACAGGTCTTCTTCCTGTTTCCCCAAAGTCAGGGATGGAGAGCTGTGTGGCCTCTCTCCCCAGGCAGTGGGGGCCCTGGAACCTCCCTCTGGTATTAATAATAGATGGCTCTCAGGGAACTGCACATCTGCCATTCACCAGGCACTGCACTTCACAAATTGTCTCAAATTCTTAACCCCCAAATTACAAAACAACTGTAAACCAAGTGTCTGCTGCCTAGACAGCCCCTGTATTCCTAATAGCAGTCTTTTGTCTTTCTGCCTCTGTCACCAAGCATCACCTTTGTCCAGTATATTTGCAGAAAGGGACTTGGTTTCTCATTCGCAGAGCCTGTTCCTCTGCTTTCACCTGCTCCTAAACTCCACACTCAACCAGGGCCTCGGCTCCCTGTTGTACAGGGTTGGCCTGAAACTCAGGGCTGCCATCTTTCTGTGACAGACACTGATGGTGGCCTCAGGGGTATAGTAAGTGGAATAGTGATCCTCAAGAATGCCCACATTCTGGAACCTGTGACTATGTTACCTTACATGGTCTTTGCAGATGTGATTAAGTTAAGGACCTTGAGATGGGGAGATTATCCTGGATTATCTGGGTAAACATGATGTAATCACAAGGATTCTTATAAGGGAAAGAGGGAGGCAGGAGGATCAGAGTCAGAGAAAATGCGAAGATGAAAGCAGAGGTCAGAGGGGTGAAAGGAAAGGGCTGAGGAACGCAGGCAGCCTCAGCTGGAAGGGACAAGGAAACAGATTCTTCCCTAGAGCCTCCAGGTGGAATGCAGCCCTCCCAGAACCTTGATTTTAGGCTTCTACCTCCAGATCAGGAAAACAATGAATACATAAGGGTTTTAAGCCTCTGAGTTTGTGGTAATTTGATAAGCCACCAACAGGAAACTAATACAAGAGTTGAGACAGGGACAAACATTATTCTAGGTGCTGGAACAGAGCAGCGAACACAAAAGGCAAAAATCCAAGCCCTCCCAGGGCATTTTACATTTTAATGCCCCCTCCTTTGTGATATCCCCACTGGACAGCATTCACTCCAACCCTTGTCCCCCTTCTCCAAATAGGATAATCCTATAAAATACAGAGAATCCACAGCAATACATTTCTCACAGTCTGAGTTACTCAGAAACGATGCCTTTTAGTTAGGTGATTCTCAGAATAATGCACAGTAGGCTTCATTTCTCTAGTTCCTACTCTTTTCAGGGTCTCTCTGCTGATATGAGGTTAAGATGTCCTCCTCATTTTTTCCGTGCTCTTTTGCTCTCCTGTGAGTGACTCGTAGGTCACATACACACAGGCAAGCAAAGATAACCAGTCTCAATCTAAATCCACGCTGGCCAGGGCAGGTCTTCTTAAAGGCAACATATTCTGCCCAAGTAAATAAAGATACACCTTTGCTGTTGTTACGCCCCGCAGCTCCAGCCCACTTTTCTCAGCCTCTCCCCCAGAAATGCTCAGCATCACCACTGCTACCCAGAGGACGGGTACAAGCCGAGTGGATGTGTGTTTTCAATACACTGAGTCACATTTAAGTACTACCTAAGACTGAATCGGCACTCCCTGTTCTCCATCCATAGCAAGCCTTCAAGAGCTACATACTTTTTCTTCTCTTAGTTATAGAAAGGAACCCCCAAGGACATGAACCTCTTTTTAATCATTTAAAAAGGATCCTTTCCTCCTCCTCCTCTCTCATGATCTTTTCCTAACAAAGAATTAGGACCATTCCAATTAAGGTTTTGATGAAAGCAAACTTTAATTTTGGGAACCGAGGAATTACAGAAGGAAGAATGGCCGGCTGTAGAACCATATTGCGAGTTTCGGAGTAATTACAGTAATATAAAGAATAATATATTTACTGTGTGTTTACTAGGTGCCAGAGACGCTTACTACATATTTTACTTGCATTAGTTCATTTAATACTCATCACTGAGGTGGGAATTGTTATTAGCCACATTTTACAGAGGAGGAGATTGAGGCTGGGAGGGGTTAAGAAAATCGCTCCAAGGGCGCGTTGCTATTTGGTGGCATAGCCAGGACTCAGACACAGGATTGCCTGTAGTCAGACCCTAACCATGGAGCACATCGCCACTTAGCACTTTAGTAACTGGAAGGCTGCTCAGGGCGGTGCCTTCCACCTCCACTTCTGTTTTAAAGTGAAAATACTAGGAAAACATTTAATATAAATTCGATAGAAAAGGAAATTAATAGGAAAGGAGGAGAAAAGACAGGTTCATGACCAAATTTGACCTCAGTGAGAATTTCAGATAGATGAGAAAAAAAGTGAAAGGCTGTGTACAAAACAAGAAAAAAACCTCTTTTTAATTACAGCTAATTGAGCAACGGTAAGTTTGGCAATGTGTATATTTACTGTCAAGAGTGGTGTAGGGACTGGTGGCAATATTTATTTTGAATGTGTCAAGGACTGCCATGATCATTTAGATGCCTTTAATAAATGGGAGTCTAAAATACTCTAAAGAGAATCCCAGCAGAGACTACAAGCCAAGAATCCTTGGCTTATAAAATAGTGGGGGCTGCTTCTTCCCAAGTTACCATGCACAGAAGCAAAACTTGGCAGAATCTGAAACAAAGGATTTTGATCTTGTTCCTACCATTGCTTCCAGAGAAGAAAGCAAAACAAACCACTGGGTTTTATCTGCTATAACTCCTGAGTACCAAGACTTTGCTTGAAAGAGAATCCCACCCTGCTCCAGAAATCAGCTCCTCTGGAGGCAGCCCCAAAAGATGTAAGTGCAGGGCCGGATTTTTCTACCTCTACTTATTTTCTGCAGAGTTCTGTTTCTTAAGGAAACTTTCTACATATATTCGAACTGCTACTCTGACACCCTTTTCATTGAGTAATTCATGGTGATGTCACACCGGCCAGGCACTAGGGGAAACCCTGGCTTTTATGGGTTGGCTCTTAATTTAGGAAGTTTTATTTTCTGACTTCCCTCCCTTTTTCACTAGACTCCACTGCTTTTGAGGCAAGATGCCTGAGTGGTGAAGTGTTGCCTGCTTTTGAGAAAAGGAATTCCTGCCTGTTGAGAGGCAAATAGTTGTGAGAAGGCAAGATGCATGTCCTGTAATAAAACATCTCAGTTGGAGAGCTGGCAAGACAGGAGGATGTATGGGCCTGCTAGGGGCTCTGTTTCTTGAGCTGAGCAGAGGAGATGAGCTAGGGGCATGAGGACTCACAGCCATAGTCACTCCTATCTAGGGAGATGACCACCTCCTCTCTGGCACCTGAGCAACCACATACAAGCCACATGCCCACCTTTTCTGCCTTGCCTCTATGCAGCAAGAAAGCAAAGGCGAGTTTGGCAAAGCTCTGTAAAAGCCTAATCCAAACAGCATGTCCGCTGAGCTCAGCAGGGTGACTCATGTGCAGTGATGTGTGAGACCAGCAAGCAGAGATTAGGATCTGGCCCGCCTGCCAGCCTGCCCTGCACTTCCTTTGATCAACTTAGATGGTTTGTAATTCTGCAGAAGCAGCTTCCTGCCAGCAGCAAGCAGCTCTCTTGGTAGAGGCTGGAGCCACATCTATGTTGACCTACTTGTCAGAGGGGAGGGAGGCGTGTGCTGATGGCACTGGGACCGACATCCTGGGCTCACAGCCCGTGCAGAGACGAGAGGGGAGCAGCGTTTGTGGAGGTGCCGGTGGTGACATCAGAAACTTGTTCCTTAGCCAACACCGGCAAGGCCATGCATGTGAGCAGCACTGAACCTGCTGCTGGCATAGGTTAGAATCACCGAGTAATAAAGAAAAATGGGACTCTCTCTAGGGACTTTTTTTGGTAAGCTGAGGCATCTCTCAGGACAGCATCTGGCACAAAATGAAGGGCTCTCTGGGTTCTTCAAAAGTACTATTTTGCATCTGTTTTGCTCGAAAGAGAACACATTCCGATGAAGAATGTCCCATCTAAAATGCCAAAAGTACCAAGATCAAGCCCAGGTACTGATCAGACCCATCTTACTGATACTATCCTCTCACAGTTGATCCCAGAAAGCAATGCACCAGCTTTCTCAAAGAGGTTCAGAATCTGTCCTCAAGGCAAGAGCCAACCAGATGAAGTCCCAGAGCCTCCTATGGTCCAAAGCAAATTATATTTGAACTCATTGAAATGAATCCCCGAAACTAACTCTAAGTGCTTTCAAAGCTTACCTTAAGTACTACCTTCTACAGGAAGCCTTTGACTTTGCTAGTTTTCATTGACCTGTCTCCTCAATCCCTAAAACCCTTTTTCTTCTAATTTAATACTTTAACATATTCTGCTAACAGATCCACGTGTGCTAGCCCATGAGTTAGTATGTCCAACTAGCCTGGAAGTACGTGCTAGTTAGTACCTTGTAAGAAAATGAGATCAACTTTTGGGTGACCTCTGGTGTAACTGAAATGTGAAAATAGACGAGACAGTTAAAGCAAAAATGAAAGGGGAGATGAGAAACCATGCAGAGGAAGAAGACCAGGAACCAGAGATAAGATAATTGTGTAAATGGATGCTAAATTGAAGTCTGGGTTTCCTGACAGTTAAATAAAAAAGGGAACCACAACTGGTTATGTCACTCTTACTGTCTGAAAAAAAGGAAGCAATATCAGCTCCTGAGGAAATGTAATCTTTTTCCTCATACTAAATTCTAAGTGAAATTTATCACATAGATCCTAGTAGTCAGGACTCTAAGAAATGAAATGGACAATGTCTTCAATTGAATTTTCAGAAGATTTTTTAAAAAGTGGTTTTTTTTTCCTAATTTCTTCTTTCTTTTTTTTTTTTTCAGACAGAGTCTCACTACATCACCCTGGGTAGAGTGCGGTGGCGTCACGGCTCACAGCAACCTCAAAGTCTTGGGCTTAAGTGATGCTCTTGCCTCAGCCTCCCAAGTACCTGGGACTACCGACGCCCACCACAACGCCCAGCTATTTTTGGGGTTCGAACCCATCAGCTCCAGTGTATGTGTCTGGTGCTCTAGCCACTGAGCTACATAATTAGTCTTTTCTAATTATTTCTTATGATTACCCCCTAAGAAAGGTGGGACTATAGTATCGAACCTTGACTCAATGAAAGCATTTTTATCAGGAGCTAAGCTAGTGTTTTCTAAATTTATTAGTTTCTATTGATCTTATCATATAAGGGCACTTAGAAGTTTTCAAAGGCCCAGAGTTTTTACAAAGGCTTCATATGTGGCTCTCCTAGGAGCCTCTGTTTGCCTTAAGGAAAAAATGGGGTCAAATCCGGGTTTGTGATGAGGGATAGAGGAAAGAAAGAGAACAGGTACATTCCACTTGCCACCCTACTCT
The DNA here is from genome assembly GCA_963574655.1 of Perodicticus potto. Taxonomy (NCBI): domain Eukaryota; kingdom Metazoa; phylum Chordata; class Mammalia; order Primates; family Lorisidae; genus Perodicticus; species Perodicticus potto. The sequence goes on from CAUYRH010151475.1 coordinate 89,806, forward strand.
CCTCTCCTCAAACTAGAATCAGAGGGTCGGAATTATGCACCCTGCTCAGAGGGCTTCCCAGGAAAGGAATAAAGGAAAACAGTTTGACTCTGAGGACACACCCTACGAGTGACTTGAAGGACAGCCTGACTCCGTGAATTACCCTTTAATGAGTGCTATGTATGCATTGGGGTTAATTTGCCTGTCTTCCAAAAGCAGGGAACAAATAGTTAAATGACTCAAAAAAGAGTTTCTACTTTTGGTTTTAATCGGGGCTTTTGAAAAAAAAACACCAACTTCCTTAATGGGTGGGACACTAAAACGAATAAACAATAAACCACAGGTAAAAAATCTCCACTGGACAACATCGGTGAGAGGAAACTGTGGTCTGAGGCTTTGAGGCCCGAGGGCTGTGGGTTGCTGATTAACACACGTCCCTCTCTTGCCCACCCACCCCCATCTCAGGTACCAGCCCTAGTGCTTGGTGGCCAGCAGAGGCAAGACCATGAGGATGCACCATATCTCAGGACCCATAGATTATAAGCAGCAAGTCTGGGATGAGAGGTCAAGGCCAGAGGTACAAATCTCTAACACAAGTTTTTGTCTTTTGTTTTTATTTTATTTAATTAATTAATTTATTTTGAGACAGAGTCTCAAGCTATCACCCTGGGTAGAGTCCTGTGGCATCATAGTTCACAGCAACCTCCAACTCTTGGGCTCAAGCAGTCCTCTTGCCTCAGTATTTTTATTTTTAGTAGAGATAGGGGGGAGTGTGTCTCACTTTTTCTCAGGCTGGTCTTGAACTTGTGAGTTCAGGCAATCCATGCACCTCGGCCTCCCAGAGTACTAGGATTACAGGTGTGAGCCACTGCGCCTGGCCTGTTTATTTTTATTGTATTTTTTTGAGACAGAGTCTCACTCTGTTACCCTGGGTAGAGTGCCATGGTGGCATCACAACTCATAGCAACCTCAAACTCCTAGGTTCAAGTGATCCTCTTGCCTCAGCCTCCTGGGTAGCTGGGATTATTAGGTGCCCACCACAGTGCCCCACTAGTTTTTTTGTTTGTTTGTTTTTCTATTTTTAGTAGAGACAGAGTCTTGCTTTGCTCAGGCTGGTCTCAAACTCTTGAGCTCACCTGAGATCACCAATCTCGGCCTCTCAGAGTACTAGGATTACAGGCATGAGCCACCATGCCTGGCATTGTCTTTTGTTTTTAGATGGTAGTGGCTTCTGTTTCCTTCCTACTGGTGTGAAAAGAATAGCTGGACAAGGCAGGGCTAATTTAGGTGCAGCTGGAGAGACTTCAATAACCTTCCCACTGCTCCTCCCCTGCCTCTGTGGGAGAGAGGAGGCCAACCCGGGAGAAGCCTTTGCCTTTTTCTCTGAGCAGAGGTCAACCTGGTTGTGCGGCCCTTGTTTGCCTAGTGGGGTTGCTTCTCAGGTCAGTGGATACTGGACTTAGTGCAGGCATGTGTATACTGAACTCATTTCTACTTCTCTGGGCAGCCAGCAATGTTGACCTGGGCTAGGGCTATCCCCATCACATGAGATTAGAGGAAGGGTCATTTTTGGCTACTCAGCATCTGAACTATTTGTGATGTTTAAAAATATATGACTTTATGAATCTTGGTGCCCTAAGAAAGAGCCTCAAAGGCAAGATGCTCTCTTTTCCAGTCTCCTTTGTAGGTAGGACATGGGCACATACCCAAGACTTGGCCAACCAAGTATACCTGCTGCAGATGGAATCAGAATTATCGGCACCAATAAATAAAGGTGGAGGCTGCAAGACAACAAAAGTATACAGGCTCCCACAGCACTGGTACTAATGGTGGTATCCTGTGTTCAGGGCTGAAGATGGTGGCAGTGCAAACTGCATTCCAGCTCTGGGCAGTGGTGGCAGTGATATCCTTGTCTTGCCCTCTATGCTGTAATTGTGCCTGTGGCCTTGGCTGTGATCTTGAGTACCTAGGTCCTGTGCAATCTAAGCTTACTTCTCTAGCCTTCCCAGTGGTCCTATAAGTTAACCAATAGCATTTCAACAAATTCCTTTTCTGCTTAAATCAATCAGAATTGGTTTATGTTGCTTGCAACTGGGAACTCGGACCCTGTCTAACTACAACTGGCTTCAGTCAGTCATTTGCAGAGGCTTTTTCTCTTTCACTACCTGCATTCTTCATGCCTCTGCCCTCTTGGCAATTCCACAAGTAATCCAGAAAAGGAGGTATGAACATGTAGAGAATTTGACCACAGCTGGGAAGCAAGCCAAGAGAACACTGAAGAACTTGAATGTTAAATCCCTTACTTTGGGAGGTGGAGTGAATGCAGGATTAATGGAACAGAAGGCTATGAGCTGTCTATCATCTTCCATTTTTTTTTTTTTATCTCTAACTTGGTTATACAATGACACAATGATTACCAATGGCACTTAAAGACCCGTGAAGCCATTGACCAAATCTGCCTCATTTGCCCCAGTACATAGGTCATTTTAGCCACTCAGCAAATAGTAGTAAAGGGACAATTGAGAAAGAGAATTCAGGAAATAGAAGCTTAATATATCCCTAATGTTTCTTTTTTTTTTTTTTTTTTTTTTGCAGTTTTTGGCCAGGGCTGGGTTTGAACCCGCTACCTCCGGCATATAGTGCCGCCGCCCTACATCTTTGAGCCACAGACACCACCCCCTAATGTTTCTTTAAAAAAAGAATTGCCTCAACTGTGTGGGAGCTAAAAATGAAGGCCTGTGAATCGGGCCAACACTGCAGATATTTGGTAGTGTTGATTGAGGAACAAGACTCTGGAGCTTTTGCCATCAGATGTTCAAAGGCAGAGACGACAAACTCCTGGTCAGGCAGAGCCTGACTTGAGCCTAGGCCAGACAGTATGCAGGTCCATTCTTTTTTTTGGAAGGAGGCCCCACAAATGCCTTCAAGCTCAATTGAGATAGTTCTCCAAAAAGCATTTTGAATCAGTTTCAAATACATTGGCAGTCTGAGGGAGTCATTTTGAGTCTAGACAACCAAGGCCAAGATTACAGCTACCTTAACCATAAAATAACTTCAGTGCATTTCTTGTAGTAGCCTGGTTTTGAGTAGCACTCCTATTTGAATTTGGGTCCTCAAAGATGCATTTGCTGCAAACTGACTTGGGTATCAATACTCTTGTTTGTGAGATTAACCATTAAAATCTTACTTTAGGCAAATTTCTTTTTTTTGTTTTTGGAGACAGTCTCTCTTTGTTGCCCCCACCCCAAGTGCCATGGCATCATAGCTCACAGCAACTCAAACTCTTGAACTCAAGCGATTCTCTTGTCTCAGCCTCCCGAGTAGCTGTGACTATAGGTGCCCACCATAATGTCTAGCTATTTTTAGAGATGAGGTCTCACTCTGTCCCAGGCTGGTCTCAAACCTGTGAGCTCAGGCAATTCACTGCCTTAGCCTCCCAGAGTGCTAGGATTACAGGCATGAGCCACTGGGCCCAATCTCTTAAATATTCTAAGCCTTCATTTCCCAGTTTTAAAATCCCTGGTTTTAAAATATAGGATTTGGACTACCTCATTCATCAATTTCTTATCTAAAAATGTGACATTTCTATTATTTCCCTTAAGGACAAGAATCGTGCATTCTTCAATATGCCCTTCAGCCCAAGTACTTTGCAGACAACCTTAAGCATAACCATGCTCCAGAAAAGCCTAGGCTAGATTCCCCCAGGAGCCTTCCTGAGCCAGGGCCAAGAACTAGCAGTGGTAAAGTTAAAAGGAGAAAATGCTGGCATCTTGTGGCTTATAAATACCATCTACATCTAGTTATAGAACCTTTAAACTGCTTTTTGTGGGCTCGGCGCCTGTGGCTCAACAGGCTAAGGCGCCCGCCACGTACACCTGAGCTGGCAGGTTCGAATCCAGCCCAGGCCCGTCAAACAACAATGATGGCTGCAACCAAAAAAATGGCCGGGTGTTGTGGCGGGCACCTGTAGTCCCAGCTACTTGGGAGGCGGAGGCAAGAGACTCGCTTGAGCCCAGGAATTAGAGGTTGCTGTGAGCTGTGATGCCATAGCACTCTATCCAGGGTGACAGCTTGAGGCTCTGTC